>CAUYUJ010020109.1:160056-163901 GCA_963575745.1 Prorocentrum cordatum | reverse complement strand
GAGGAGCGAGGAGAGGAGGAGGAGGAGAGAGGAGCAGGAGGAGGAGGAGGAGGAGCGGAGGAGGAGCGAGGAGGAGGAGGAGGAGGAGGAGCGAGGAGGAGGAGCGAGGAGCGAGGAGGAGGAGGAGGAGGAGGAAAAGGAGGAGCGAGGAGGAGGAGCGAAGAGGAGGAGGAGGAGGAGGAGGGAGGAGGAGGGAGAACGTACGGACTTCTTGGGCCGGCGCGTGACCCCCTTCCCTGGCTCACAAGGTACGCCGAGGGCAGCGCCAGGGGCGCCGCCCGTGGAGGCCAGCGCGACCCGAGAAACCCGCCTCTGCGAGGGGGCTCCACAAGCAGCCACTGCCAGGTGCGCCCAGCCTCCTCTTGTTATTAAGAAAATCATGGAGGCCCCGCGCGGCAACTTGAGACCCGATTTACGTCGGATCCACGTCGGATTCACGTCGGGTTACGTCGGACAACGTCGGAATTACGTCGGATGTACGTCGGACTGACGCGGGAGCATCGCCGAGCAAGCGTCGACCCATAGCTTACGGAGCTAACGTGTGGACTACATATATCAATTATGACACGCCGCACGAGGCCTCCAGGATTTTCCTCGTAACCCTTGGAAGGGCTGCGGGCCGACGAGCCCGCAGAAGGCGGGCAGAAAGGGCCGTGCCGAACAACAACGGATGGCTACTCTCGTGATCCAGGCAGAGCGGGGCGGGACACCTGAGGACCACTCCCGAATACAGTCAGCACCGCAATAGCGGCACAAAGACACAGAGCTCTGGACGCCCCGAGGAAGAGGAAGAGGAAGAGGAGGAGGAGGAGGAGGAGGAGCAGAAGCGAGGAGGAGGAAGAGAAGGAGGAGGAGGAGGAGGAGGAGGAGGAGAGGAGGGAGGAGGAGGAGGAAGAGCGAGGAGGAGGAGCGAGAAGGGGAGGGGATAGAAGAGGAGGTTGTGGGAAGAGAGAAAGAGCGAGGAGGAGGAGGAGGAGGAGGAGGAGGAGAGGAGGGGAAGAAAGATCGAGGCCCGAGGTCTGTGCCCCGCCAACCCGTGCGGGGTCCTCGCTCTCCGGCAGAGGACCGGCTCTCCCGTCCTCTTCCCGCCCGCCGCCTCGCGCTCGCCCCCCTGCTCCTCCCCGCGGCGTTTGCCGACAGCGCAAGCGTCGCCACGTTCGTGGGCTCGTGGGTGCCTCCTCCTCCTCCCTCCTCCTCCTCTCCTCCCTCCCTCCTCTCTCCTCCTCCTCGCTCTTCCTCCTCATATCCTCCCTCGCTCTTCCTCCTCCTCCCCTCCTCCTCCTCCTCCTCCTCCTCCTCCTCCTCCTCCTCCTCTTCCTGCCCAGATCCAAGTAAGACCTCGCCTCCCCGGGTGCTGCCAGCCGAGAAACTGTCGCCGCTGCAATGAGCACCTGGGCGGTCCAGCGGAGTACTGTGCCACCAGATGCGCAACTGCCGTTATGTTCGCGAACTCGCGCGGGGTCCACACGGGAGCGCGGTCCTACGTGAACCTTTTCAATGCAAAAACAAATACCAGATGCGGGTGTTTCCATCATCAAACGCTCCAGCGATGGCCAAACCAACATCGTCTGGAAGTGTTTTATCAAAGCGTTGTCGGAGGGGTCGGACGATTAAGACCGAACCGCATGTATGCCCCAGGGGACAGCTTCGTTTGACACATGCTGTTACGGTCTGGACAGCCAACGCTTTCTGGTCAAGTGCAAAACAATTTACTCAAAAATGGTACCTTTGCGTTCGCCGTGGAACAACATGGATGCGCAAGCGCGGGGAGAACTTGGAGGAGGAGGAAGAGGTGGAGGAGGAGAGAACAAAAACAGTCGCATAAAGAAACTCGCGCGTGCGTGGGCCGATCTGGCTAGACGGCACCCGCACAAGAACCCTCGCGAGCAAGAGCGAAGGTGGGAGGGAAAAAGGTGGAGGAAAAGAGGATGAACTGAGGATGGGCTGGCATTCCTTTGGCTACGTGAGACCAACCGACAAAGTATATGAGAATACCAGCAGTGCCATTCAAGGCCGAAAAGGGCTCATCAGAATGCAATGCGCTGCTCGACCATGTGAGAGCGAGCTGCTGGATCTCAGCCCAACACTAGCCAGGTAATATTACAACTAAACGACTTCGATGTCATTCGCAAGTCCCCTGGTGAGGATCACTCTACTCGAAGCAAAAGAAACTCCTAGTTCGCTCGCGCTGGCACCCCTTGGGGGTCCCCCGACGAACTATACCCCAGACAATGTCAGGCAAATCCCCAGCAATGTCCGTCAAAGCTGAGATTGCACGTCGGTCTCCCGCCTTACACGGTCGCGGCGATCTGTGGTGTGAACTACGTGGTGCATTTCATGGTACTCAAGAGCTGAATGAGACCGCCGAGGGTTCGCCACGTTGGTGCCCGTTGCCGCCTGTTGCCGCCTGTGAGGGCATGCCGAGGACTCGCCACGCTGCCGCCCGTTGCCGCCCGTGAGGGTCCGCCGAGGACTCGCCACGCTGCCGCCCGTTGCCGCCCGTGGCCGCCCGTGGCCGGGGGTCCGACGAGGGTTCGCCACGTTGCCGCCCGCGGCCGCCGGTTGCCGCCGATGGCCCCCTCGTTGCCGCGTCGTTGCCGCCTCGTGCGCTGTGGGGGTGTGCCTGAGACTCGCCACGTCGCCGCCCGCTGCCGCAAAGCTTTCGCCGCCACTGCTCACACCACGCAGCAGACACGACGTAGCTTTCACCACATGGCTTACACCACGTAGCCTTCACCTGCACACTGCAATAACACACTGTTTGAGGCCCACTCTGGTTCACAACTATCCACTTTTCAGAGCTGTTCATGTTCTTGCAGGTTCGGGCTTCCAACGGCCACAGACGCCCCAAGGGTCCCCTGAGATTGCCCAAAGACGGCCCAGGAGGTCTCCAAGGGGGCCCAAGGACAACGCCCCCAAGACAGCCCAACATGGCCCCCTCCAGACGGGCCTATGAGAGCTCCAAGGCGATCCACGAAGTCTCCAGACGGACCGAGAACGCCAAAATGGCCCAGGACGGCCTCAACACGACCCAAGGGGCCCCGAAGAGGAACCCCCCCTCCGAGGCTGTCGGCGATGGCGGCGACGGTGACGCCGACGACGACGACGACGACGACGACGACGACGACGACGACGACGACGTGGACGACGACGACGACCACGACGACCACGACGACAACGACGACGACGACGACGACGACGACGACGACGACGACGACAACGACGGCGATGGCGGCCGCGACGGGTGTGGCGGCAAGCGACGACCGCGCTGGGCTCGCCTTCTCGACCTCCGCCTCGATCTCGGCGAACTTGCCCACGAACTCCCCCATGGCCTTCTTGGCGGTCACCTGGAGAGGCATCCGCCCCGAACCGCGTCCACCAGGCTTCGCAGGCCCCCTCCCTCCTCCCCGGGCCGAGGCTCAAGAGTGTGACCCTTCCTTCAGGAGGCAACTCCTGGGAGGTCTTCGCCAGAACGAGTAAGGACTATGGAGCTCAACAAAATGGGGCATCAAGCCACAGGGGCCATGATGAAGCCCGAGGATCAAGCCCGCTTGAGCTGGAGGAAGCGGGATTCAGCGGAATTTCACTGGGCGATGCCGGGTTTTGCCCGTCTCCTACCATGGATAGAGTAGCACCGATGCTAAATTCACCCCCCAAGAGTTGCAACCTAAGCTTCCTCCTGGGCCTCCTCACCACCAACACGGCGACGAGGACGACGACGTGGACGAAGAAAACGCGGGCGAGGATGACGACGAGGACGAGGACGAGGACGAGTACGAGAACGAGGACGACGACGAGGACGACGACGACGTCCACTGCGACGCAGCCTCTGGGTGGCGACAGTG
>CAUYUJ010020109.1:150056-155056 GCA_963575745.1 Prorocentrum cordatum | reverse complement strand
GAGGGAGGGGGAGAGAGAGAGAGAGAGAGAGAAAAAAAAAAAAGGGGGGATACTGACAGAGAGATGGAGAGAAATTGAAAAGAGGCATAGGAAACCATTTAAACAATCGCCATTCAACAAAAACATACATACATACATACATGCATACATACGTACATGCATGCATGCATGCATGCATGCATACATACATGCATGCATGCATACATACATACATACATACATACATAAACATACATAAACATACATAAACATACATATACATGCATGTGCATACATTCATATACATACATATATATACATATACATACATATACATACATATACATACCTATACATACATATACATACCTATACATACATATACATACATATACATACATATACATACATATACATACAGACATACAAACATACATACATACATACATGCGTGCATACATACATACATACATACATACATACATACATGCAGGCATGCATACATACATACATACATACATACACACACATGCACACATACATACAGGCAGGCAGGCAGACATACATGCATGCATGCATGCATGCGTTCATGCATACACAGAGATATACATACAGACATACATACATACATGCATGCATACGTACATACATACATACATACATACAGACAGACAGACAGACAGACATACATGCATACATAAATAAATACATACATACATGCATGCATGCATGCATACCTTAGATACATACATACTTACTTACTTATTTACTTCACAGAAGACTGCGTTGGCGCTTCGCGCCATGCACCTTGGTCCTTCAAGCTTCGCATGTGGTGGCACTTGGCGTCATCCTCTTTGGCCTTTGAAATTTGGCCGTTTCTTTTCAAGTTGCTCCTGCCCTCGATTCACATGTTCGTGCGCCACGCAGATGTTTCTTGGGGTGGCTGAATCGAACTTCGAGGTGGGCGACGAGAACGCCACCTGGAGTCTCCGAAAATACAATGAACCAAAATCGCGTGCCTTCTTCGCTGGATCCTGCGCTGGCAGGTGTCGTCACGGCCTGAGCATTGACTTTTGAAACCGCTTGGATCGTTCAGCCGTGAATGATCGCGCATTCCCGTTCGAAACTGGCCGATTCCTGACCACTGGCCACGTTCATTCCGAACGCCCGCGCCGGTGTCCCTGCCGCGTCTACACGGCGTAAACCTACCATTATGGAGGAAAAGTTGCGTCCTGAGGGTTGTTTTCTCTCTTCCGGGATCTGCTTTGCAGGCCCTCCAGGTTGCAGCGGCTCCTCGAGGCCGACGTCGAACCAAAACCTCCGAAGACTGCAGAAGCTCCAAGAAGCCTGGCGACTTCCAGCGGCTCCCAACGGCGATCGTAGTTCCCGAAGACTGGCGTGTTGAACTCTGGCAGTGACAGTTCTACAGCTCAAACTATGTGATGTGAGCGATGTTGTGGCAACCACCTGGTGTGAGCTATTCGGTGAAAGCTATTCGGTGTTAGCTGTTAAGTGGTGACTATGTTGTGTAAACTATGTAATGCGGGCGATGTGGTGGTATCTACCCGATGTAACTTAAATGGTGCAGGAGTGGTGGAATCAACAATATATTGGGAACAGCGATGTGGAAGGCGAAGAGAAACGAAGAGAAACAAAAAAAAACAATAATAATATATATATATATATATATATATATATATATTCCACGAAAACAAAAAAAACAAAAAAAAAAAAAAAAAAAAAAAAAAAAAAAAAAAAAAAAACGATGTAAGCTATATGGCGTGGGGCTCACAAGCGCCCACAATGCGGCATGGGCGGGCTCGTGGCGAAGCATCGGCCGACCCACACCCACTCAAGTTCTGAACACCCGAGCAATGAACCCTAGTACAAGCACCGTCTGGGGAACCTGCAGGAACCCTAGTGCCAGGTGATGGGAAGCAACGCCTTATCGTTATACATCGTTCCTCTCATTCATCCTCGCTCTCGCCTGGCGTTGTGAACCATTCCCCGTCTGCCTGGAGGCTGCTCGTTGGAGAACCTCTTGGGGGCCTCACGAATGCCTCTAAAGGGCTTTGGGGACCACTGGAGGCCTCCTGGGCGCCTCTGGGCCGTCTTGGGGGTCCTTTGAAGCTCGTTTGGGCCGTCTTGGGTCCCTATTGGGCTTTGCTGGGGCCTTCTTGGGGAATTTAGGCCGTCTACGGGCCTTCTTGGGGCCATCGTGGGCCCTCCTGGGGACCTCCCATGGCCCTTGTGGTTCTCTCTTGGTAGTCTTTGTGGGCCTCGTAAGCTTCTTTTGAGCCTTCTTGCGGCAGTCTTGGGGCCCTCGTGGGCGCTGTCTTGGGGCGATCTCGGAGGCCTCTTCGGCCGTCGTGAACGCTGCTACGACACAAAAAAGCAAATATGCTGGAAATGCACGGTTTCCCAAGGGAATGGTAAGATGTTTGCCTCTTGGGGGCCCTCCTGAAGGCCTCTTGAGGCGTCTTGGCGGGTCTTGCGCTATCTTGGGGCTCTCCTGCGCCTCTTCGACCATTTTTCTGATCGCTGTGGGTTTGCTGGGCAAGGCCAGACAAGGCGCCCTGAAGGCGCGGCAGGGCTGGGGGACCTCTTCCGACCGCGGGGCCACGAATCGCGTGAAGGGAGCGCCGAAATGGGACGGGGCCGCCATGCGGGTGCTGCCGCTGGGGCCGCCCGCAGGGGGCGCGGAGGTGAGACGAAACAGTTTACATGCTGATTCAATCCGTTGCAGCTGACAGGCACCGGGAGAAGCGGGAGAAGACATGCGGGCGCAGCCGCTGGGACCTGAGGTGAAGCTCCCTATGGGGCCACGAAACCTGTGAGGGGTGTGCCAAAAAGATGGGGGTGGCGGCATGCCAACACAGCCACTGGGGCCTTCGGTGGAGCTCCCTATGGGGCCACGAAACGCGTGAGGGATGTGCCAGAGTGAGGGGGCTGGCGGCATGCGGGCGCAGCCAACGGGGCTTTCGGTGGAGCTCCCGATGGGGCCAAGACAAGTGTGAGGGGTGTGCTATGATGATGCTGCTGCTAATGATGGTGATGATGTTGATGATGATGATGAGGAGGAGGAGGAGGAGGAGGATGACGAAGAAGATGAGGATTGTGATGATGATGATGATGGTGATAATGTTGATGGTTATGGTGCTGGTAATGGTGATGGTGATGGTGATGGTGATGGTGATGGTGATGGTGATGGTGATGGTGATGGTGATGGTGATGGTGATGGTGAATGGCTACTATTAGCATGTGTCCTATTAGTATCATTAGTATTAACAGTAGTAGTAGTAGTTGTAGTAGTAGTAGTAGTAGTAGTAGTAGTAGTAGTAGTAGTAGTAGTAGTAGTAGTAGTAGTCGTAGTCGTAGTAGTAGTAGTAGTAGTAGTAGTAGTCGTAGTAGTAGTAGTAGTAGTAGTAGTAGTAGTAGTAGCAGCAGTAGTAGTAGTAGTAGTAGTAGTAGTAGTAGTAGTAGTAGTAGTAATACTAGTAATCATGATAATGAAAATACTAGAAGTAGTAGCAGTAGTGGAAGTAGTAGTAGCGGTAGTAGTACTAGTAGTAGTGGTAATAGTATGATGATCATAATGGTTAAAATGATGGTACTGATGATGTTGTGTAAATCATGGTGATGCTCATAACGATGGTCACGATGATGATGTTGCCGTGGTTGTTGATGGTGATGATGGTGATGATGATGGTACTGATGCTGATGATGATGGTGATGATGACGACGACGATGATGAGAATGATGATGATAATAATGGTGATAATGATGGCGAATATTATGATGATGCGTGTGCTGTTGATGATGCTGATGACGATGGTGCTACAAAGATGATCACGATGATGACGATGTCGATGATGATGGTGATGATGATTAGGACGATTATGATGATGACGATGATTATGATGACGATGATGATGATGATGATGATGACGATGGTATTGATGGTGATGATGATGACTATTATTGTGATGGGAGGGCAGAGGCGTGAGGAGGAGGAGGGAAAAGGAGGAGGAGGAGAAGGAAAGCGGGGTGCTGTCTCTTCAAAGCGAGAACCCCATTCAACACAGGATGGCTGAGAAAAAAAAGAGGAGTGGTGGAGGAGAGGAGGAAGGACACGCGGGGCACTGTCTCTTCTAAACGAAAACCCAGCATCACAGGATGGTTGGGAAAAACTGCGAAATGAGCAGCAATAGGATCTGGGAGAAGGAGCTTCTAGGTTAGCGGTGGGTACTACATCACTGTCCTGGATGATCACCTAGTCGGCGTTTCAAAAGGCCCGTTCAGGCTCTTTCAGAGGACGCGCGACCTGCCCGACATCGGATCCGAAATTGATGTCACCTGGTAAACGTAAGCGCTGCGTTGTGCTGATTTGGGAACGCGCGCGTCAAAGCCGCCGCCTGGACTCGCCACGAAAAACGGCTGAATGTGCTGCCCTTCCATTCAGTCATAGGGCACATATTCATCAGCAGGTCCATGTCCTGCTGCCAATGAGGCCCGTGCCCCCTGGCGAACCAGACTCCGCGGTCGCCCCATTCAGGATCATTGGCCTCTGGCCTGGACACTGAAGGGAAAGGGCACGCAATGGAATGGGAAATATGGAAATACAGAAAAAAAAAAAAAAAGGGATGGCGAATGCAGGGAGGACAAGAGAAAAGGACAGGAAGGAATGCGTAAGCAGCGCAGGAAGAAGGCAAGCGAATGGCATAGGAACGAAAACGGCACAGAAAAAGGAGAAAGAGAGGGAAAGAACAGAAGGGAAGAGGCAAACGGAGATCTGTAGACGACAACGAGCATCAGAAGGACAACCCGCGAGAGCACAACAAAAAAACCTACCGAGAGACGAGGCCGAAAGAAACAGATCCAGTGACGAACGTTCCAAAGTATCATGCATCACATGTCAGAGCAGAACAAGCGGGGCAAGCACCTCTGTGATCTTGGCATGGGACTCCTGTGATGAATGCTTTGCGCCCGGGCTCTCCCGCACTATCCCTGCTCCCCCCTCT
>CAUYUJ010020109.1:117556-147556 GCA_963575745.1 Prorocentrum cordatum | reverse complement strand
TCAACATCACCCTTCCTGCTCTCCCACGGGAATCACGACACGGCGCGCAGACCCTGCGGGCCAACGGCTCGCGCGCGCACGCGCGATCCGCCGCCTCCCGCGGCCCTCCTGCCAGAGGAAGGAGGAGCAGCAGGAGCAGCGAGGGAAGAGAGAGGAGGGAGGAGGGAGGGACAACCCTTCCCTCACGTCCCCCCTTCCTCCCCCCATCCCCCCCCTGTCCCTGCCACGGCGTCGGAGTGGCCGGGGAAGGTACCAGGCTGGCGGGCGAAGGGCGAGGGCAGATGCCTCTGGTCCACCCCTATGGGAAAGGATGGGCGGGAGGGGTAGGATGTCAGATGTGGCGCACGGGCGCACCCAGCTCGCCTTTTTCCGCTCTCTCCCCCGCGCGTCCTTCGCGGCAGCCTCGATCTCCTCCAGCTTTTCTGTGAGGGCCTCGCCCTCCTCCGGCTCCTGCGGCAGGAGCGACGCGCGAGGCGGGGGCAAAACGAGGGGGGAGGAGGATCGGCGGCACGCCCAGGGGGGAAGGCGGAGGGGGCGACCCCTCCCGGAATGGCCTTCTGAAAAGCTTTGTGGACCTTCCCGAAGCCACGGCGGGCTTCGAAGAAGGCCACAGGGTTTCTGAAGAGCCCCGCCGCCTAAACCCCACCCCCATCACAGGTACCCCCCCCAGCGTGCCGCTGAAAGGAGGGGTGGGACGAGGACGAGGGGAGGAAAAGGAAGGATGGGCGTTGGGGGAACTCTGGAGGGCGAGGGGGAGACCGCACGGGCTCGCATGGTGCCCTGCAGGTCTCTCAGCAGCAGACGAGCCGCCTCCGACCCTCTGCTCAAAACACACAGTCAGTCGCATGGCGGGAAGACAAAGCCCGTGCAAGCGTGCACGACGTGCGCTACAATCAGCGTGCTGCCAAAGAGATCGCTGAACAATGAACGAACGAGTTTCCGTGGCCACGGCGGGGCTCGGCCACGACTAGGTTTCCAGACCTAAGTCTGAAGATCGGCCCGACCGAAGACAGGAGCCCCTCTTGAACCCAACGCGGTCTGTCCTTCAGCGTCTTGGCTGGGCAACGAAGGAGTGGAACGTGACTGACACGTTGCGGCGACTGTAATGCCTGCTGACTTACACCATGCCGCTTGGGGGACCAACGACGTTGGCTGGCAAACAAGGGCACCGGCTACACGTCCAACGAAACCATGAAAATACGGGCGACGCTTGGGAAAGGCTCCAAAAAAAACTGGCCCACTAAAAAACACGCAAACAAAACAGAAGGAGGAAACCGACGGATGAGCATTTTGCCAGCTGAAAGGAGGCCCAAGCGGCACGCGCAGATCACGAGGCACGCTAAGCAAGAAGTGCACGTGACATCAAATAAAAACGCCGTCGCCGTTCTGCCAGAAGGAGCGCTGTATACGGAACGACCGCGCTGGGCTTGTCTGGCCACGGCGAGCCTCGGCCACGTCCGCCCACCTACACCTAGGGAGCGAGCCGACAACCAGAGCCCCCCCTAAACCCAAAGCGGCCCCTAGTTCAGCGCCTCGTGTGCGGTGCCCTCGACGGGCGTGCCCGCCGACTTCGCAGCACCCGTCGGACGCGCGCGCGCTCGTCCGCGCAGCGTGGCGCCGCGGGCACCCGGACGAGGCCGCCCAGGCGGCCCAGGCGCCGCACGGGGGGCTGGCGGGATGGCCCGCGACCTTCCGCGCCTCAAGCGGGGCCTCGCCCGTCCAGCCGGCCGAACCCGTGGTCAAGACCTCCGCCGCGAAGGCAGACATGGACGGGCTCTGAGGGCGCCACTGTGAGGACGGATCCTCCACCCGCTGCTGCACCTGGGCCTAGCTGAACCTCTGCTTCGACCGCGTGAGCAAGCTGAGGAAAGGCCCACTGAGCCCCCCCCACCACCACCGCCCCGGAGAGCAGGGCACGAGGCCCCAGGAGGGGAGGCCCTCAGCGGTGCCAGGGGTCAGACTTGTGAGGCCGACGAAGCCGCAGCAGGAGAGCGACCGAAGGGCATCCCAAGGGAAAGCTCGATGGCAAAGCCGCAGAGCAAGGGGCGGGCATCACACGCACTCGCCGGGGAGTCTCGCCGAAGGCATGGGCGATCGGAGCCCCCAGGTAGTCGACTGCGCGCCAAAAGACTGCGCCGCTCGCAGGCGCAGGGGGCGGCCTGGACAGCAGCGGGCCGACCAAGTCTCAAAAATGTGCATCTGGCTGCGTCATGTCCCCGTCTCCTCCCTGTGTGATCTGGGCGTCGCTTGAAAGGGGTGGGGGCGAGAACTGGGCGGGGGGGGACAAACGTGCACCTCTCGTGCCCCTTTAGGGTACGAAAAGTGCACCTCTCCTCACCGCCCCCATGCATCGCCCCTCCAATACGCAACACCCGAGGCCGACGCGCCGGTAGGCGCATGGATTCTGCGACGCACCGTACAGTCGAAACGTTGTCACAAGGAACCCTAAATAATGAGCGAGGCACCTTTTTCCACAATGATGTCTTCGATTTGCCAAGTCTGAGGGAAACCTAGGACAAACTGCAAATCTGCAAAACAATTAAGGAACACTGAGCCCCTCCCGAACGAAAAGGGTACCGTGCACCGTACCGTGCAAGTCAAAGCGCTGTCAGAAGGAGCCCTAGATATGAGGAGCGAGGCCCCTTTGTTTCCATGAGTGAAGCTTCGATGTCCCATAGAAGACCCGAGGGAACCCCAAGACAAACTGCAAAACAAGCAAGGAACACTGCGCACCTCTCAGGCCCGCACTGGAGAAGGGGCGAGGGAGGGGGAGGGGGAGGAGGAGGAGGAGGAGGAGGAGGAGGAGGAGGAGGAGGAGGAGGAGGAGGAGGAGGAGGAGGAGGAGGAGGAGGGGGTAGCGGCAGCGTGCGGAGCACTCTCATGCCATCAGGAAGCAGGAAACAGAAGCAGGAGGAGGGGCAATACCGTCCGCGCGAAGCTTGGCTGGGAGCTGGGGGGTAGGGGGGAACGAACGAACAAAACACCACATCGGACAGCTGCCTGGGCCTGCCTGAGGGGGACGGGGGTGGAGCGGGGGGGGGAGAGGAAGGGGCTGGAGGAGGGGGCAGCGAGTGGAGGAGGAGGGGGCGGAGGAGGAGGAGGAGGAGGAGGAGGAGGAGGAGGAGGCGGAGGAGGAGGAGGAGGAGGAGGAGGGGAGGAGGAGGAGGGGGAGCAGGAGGAGGAGGAGGAGGAGGAGGAGGAGGAGGCATGAGCGAGCTAGGAGGGGGGTGGAAAAAGGAATGAGCGAAGAGTCGGGAGCGAACAAAGAGCGGCCATAAGGGATGTGGGATGAGGAAGGAGTGAGGGGTGAAGAGTAAAGGGCTGGACGTGAGGAGTGAAGAGTAATGAGCGGTGAGCGAGGAGCGGGGAGTGAGGAGAGACGGGAACCAAGGACCGAGGCGTGAGGGGGTGAGGACCGAGGAGTCAAGAGCGAGTGGGGTGAGGAGGCAGATGGAGGCAGAGAGAGGAGCTGGCGCCTCGTCGACGATGGTGGTTGCCATGTTTGTCGTGACGTCCAGCCCGGCCTTGACGGCGCTGACAGCCTCCTGGACGGCTGGGAGGTGTTCCTCGTAGTCCGCCGTGTCCTTCGGGAGCCGAGGTCGACCCTGACATCCTCCGATCTGATGTTTGCGGCCCCACAGCTCTCGACCCCCTCCACGGAGCCAATCTTTCTCCCCGAATCCATGTTTGATGGCGCCAGGGCTGGATAACGGCCCCCGCAGGCCGAAATCGGGGAGAAACGCCAGGATTGAAAAATCGTACCGTCGGAGATATGGGTGCGTGGCATGTACGCCTATCAACAGCTCTGCGGGCCTCTGGAAACCCCTGAAGCCTCCTGGGACATCCTAGGGCCTCCGCGAATGTCCGGAAGTCCGCGCACTCAGTGGAGGCTCATAAGGCGTGTGCATCTCACTTGGCTGGAAGGGGGGTTGCGGCCGAAGCAGCTTGGCAAGGCTGATTTGCTGAGGCGTGTTCAGTCCCGCCAGCCCGTTAGGGTTGAGGTGGTCTGACACATTTTCTCTTCAAACCCCCTCCTTCTCCTTCTGGAACGGATTTCTCACACATACACCCTCTCCCCCACCCGACTGGCGACAAGCCCGGGCCAATGCCGACAACTCCCCCAGCATCCCCTGCCAAGAAACAATCCGAAGTGCAAGCTGCACCAAAATCTGGATCGTGTGCAGGCGCCCTGCGATCACTTCGCCTTGGTTCTTGACGGGGACGGCGGAGGGGGGGCGGCAGGTCGCCTGCTGAGCGCAGGCCAACCGTCCCTTTCGCCAAACATGCAAAGTTCATGTTGCCAGGGAGGGCGAGGCGGGGGCGGGCGGCATGCTGCCCGCGGCGCGCAGACCCACCATCCCTGCCAAAAACATATTGCAAAGTGATGGCGGGTGCACACCGACACACACTACAATACACCATGCTCGCAAGCCCGCCGTCACGCTGCACTGGCTTTTGGCAGGCATGGTGGGGGGTCGACACACTGCCCAGTGTGGCGCACCTTTGCGGGCGTGGCACACCCGGTGCGCGTGGCGCACCTGGCATGTGCGGCGCACCTCGCGGGCTTCGCGCGCCTGGCTGGCGTGTGCACCGGGTCCTGCTAGTTGTCGATGGCGGCCACTGCCTATACTGAGACTCGAGTGCTACTTTCGTACAGTGGGAGGGCGGATGGGAGTGAGCGAGACAGCTTGCGGCGTGCTCGCTGGGAACTTGACCCCTCCCTCCCCCTTCATGAACCCCTCCCCCTGGGTCTGGACAGGGGGGGGGGGGCGACCAGTCAAAGCGTCCAAGATGGCCCAATGTGGCCCTAAGATGTCCCAAGAAAGTCAGTCCATGATGGCCTTCAATATGGCTCAAGAGAACCCAGGGTGGCTCAAGACACCCACCAGCATGGCTCCTAAAGGCCCCAAGACCTCCCTAAGAAGGCTCCACCGAGAGGCCAAAAACCTTCCAAGACCGTAGGAAACCAGTGATTTGTGCATTCTCGCCATTCCCATTACGGTAAGCTTCCGAGGCCTCAAGATGCCTCCGAGATGGCACAGGAGAGCCCCAAGAGGGGCCCAAGAGGGCTCCACGACGACCTTTAGAGCGTCCAAGAGGGAGCCAAGAGCACCCAAGAGAGCCCCAGGAGTCGATGTGGAGGGTTCCAAAGCGGCGGGTCTGATAAATGATCCCCATTTCTTTAATCGGCCCCGAATGCCCCCCCCCCCAGAAAGCCTCCAAAATGGCCCCAGCTCACGTAAACTAGCAAGGGGCTCACATATCGAAAGATACGAGCAGGCGTGCGTAATTGACTCCTGGGTCTGCCAAGGATGACCCCGAGTTTCGAATTAACAGCTGCCCGCCATTTGCCTAATGTTTTGTCCTTCACTTCCCTGCCCAATGAATACAAGTCGCCTGGACATCGTGTCTGGATGGGCTGGTGGGAATGCGCCAAACATCAAGAATTCACTTGAAACACTACACGTGGGGTAGCCCTCCTTCTCCTCAGTGCTCGTTGTACTTTCCTTCTCCTCCTCCTCGTCCTCCTCCCCCTCCTCCTCCTCCTCCTCCTCCTCCGCCTATCCTCTTCCTCTTCCTCCTCCTCCTCCTCCTCCTCATCCTCCTCCTCCTCCTCCTCCTCCGCCTCCTCCGCCTGCTCCTCATCCTCCTCCTCCTTCTCATGTTTCCTGTTTCCTGCTTCCTGATGGCCTGAAAGTGCTCCGCACGCTGCCGATATCTCCTCCTCCTCCTCCTCCTCCTCCTCCTCCTCCTCCTCCTCCTCCTCCTCCTCCTCTTTCTCCTCCTCATCCTCATCATCATCCTCCTCATCATGCTCATCCTCCTCCCCCTCGGTGCAATGACGGATGGCGGACACGTCTGTGTTACCCTACTCGGCCGAGACTACTGTAGTCGCAACCTTCGCCCCTTCAACACGAGGCGCACACAACCCTCCTTCAACGCCCGAGTGGCACGTTGGCCGTGGACCCCAAGGACTTCTGCATGGGCGAAAGAGCGACTTCGGCTGGCGAGACGACGCCGCTCCACAGGAAACGCACGCAACGACAACAGCATGTGGGCCATCACACTCGGCTGGCGTGCGACAGCTCACCAGCCTAGGCCCCACCCCTCCTCCTTCCCGCCACACTCCAATTGGCCTCCACGGCCCTGGACACCACCGACCCTGGACGCTCAGAGGCCGATGGCTGGAAAGCCCGACACCTCACGCACCACCTCCTCCTCCTCCGCCTCTTCCTCCTCCGCCTCCTCCGCCTCCTCCTCCTCCTCCTCCTTCCCTCCCTCCCTCCCTCCTTCCTTCACCTCCCCTCCCCTCCCCTCCCCTCCCCTCCCCATCCCCTCCCTCCCTCCCTCCCTCCCCTCCTGCTCTTCCTCCTCCTGCTCCTCTAGCTGGAAAGCGCCCGCACAGGGCGCCGCCAGCCAGGGGAACATGCCGTCCCCCATCCATATAATTCTCACGAAGCTGCTTCCCAAGCTCTAACCTGATCAGGCAGGCTTGAGCCTTCGAGGAATAGGCTTACTTATCATTCAAGATCGTGTTTATGCCAGGGTTATGCAAGACGTCTTGCGGACTTGGGAAGCAGCGCACCTCAGCAAGATGATAGGCCACCAAGCTGGCCGCTCCATCATGGAAATCGTGTACATTCAAAGTTTACGGGCAGAGTCAGCGTCTGTAGAATCCGTACATGTGCATACAGGGTGTCTCATTGGGCATCTGAGCAATTATTACGAACACGTGGACCATCATCTCCTGTGGGACCGTGCAGAGCAGCAGGAATATCCATCAGCAGTCTTGACAATAGTATTGAACCAGTACTCGGGGGGTAGATTTTTGGGATACGCAGGCATGTGCAGCAAATTGCTCTTTCGAGGAATTGGCATCGCCGCGGGATGCTCTTCCGCAACGTACCTGATCCAGGTATCATCGCTACCACCGCTGAGGGCATGGAGCTTCAACCACCCTGAGATAGACTTCACCATGTTCATCGACGACTTCCTTGGGATGTACTCGCACGTCTGCTCTCGGACTCTGGTCGACAGGCTCACTCGTGCAGCTGCTAGCCTCACTCATATCATAATACCGGCAATGAAGCGTAAAATCGCGTTGTACAAATCTGCCGGTGTGGCCAGCTCCCCCGTGAGTCAAGGCAATTTCGACGGCCGGGTTACGGAAATACGCAGGAAAGCACTCGGGTCCATCAGCCAGCAACTTGGGAATCGATCTTTACGCGGGCAGCTTGCGTCCCAAAGGTGGCACTACGCTTACGCTGCAGAGCCAGCTACAGGCATCACGCATACGAAAGCTTTACGCCTTGAAGAAAGCAGGAGTCAGCATGGAGAACATGTTCCGACCCCAAATCACTAGGATTTCATGGTTCAGAAGCCGTAGGAGATAGCATTCCCGAGATTGCCAAGGCCCAGCACGATTATTTGAGCATTGCTGGATCTCCGGCAACCAGCAAGTCAAAAGCAGTCACGCCCATGCTCTTAGACGACCCCTTGTGGAGGCAAGGGCTCGGGCGAGCCATATCGTGATCGTCAACTGTCTGGAGGGCGGCCACACATGGTCGAGTTACGGCGGCAATCCCACCAGCCTTCTGGGCATCGGTGGTTTAGAGAGTTTCCTCTTCCACCCCTCCTTCTTCCCCTTCGGGGAGGGGTTCATCACTGTTCCCTATTGATATACAACCCCCTCCCCCAGGCGACTGGGAGCCAACCAGGGTCAATGCGGGCCTCCCCCCACAATCCCTTGCAAAAAAAACAATACAAAACACACTCTGCCTCCAAATTTGAGCATGCGCAGCGAACCCGATGCGGCCTCCCCCCACCATCCCTTTCAAAAAACAATACAAAGTACACTTGGCGGCAGCGGCGGCTGCGGCGGCTGCGGCGGGGGCAGCGGCTGTGGCGGCTGCGGCGGTGGCGGCGGCGGTGGCGGCGGCGGTGGCGGCGGCGGCGGCGGCGATTCGGCAGCGGGGGCGACAGCGGCGGCGGCGGAGGCGGCGGCGGCGGGAGGCGCGGCGGCGGCGGTGGACGGCGGCGGCGGGCGGCGCGGCGGCGCGGACAGCGGCGGCGGCGGACAGCGGCGGCGGCGGCGGCGGCACGGCAGCGGTGGCGGCGGGCGGCGGCGGCGGCAGAGGCGGCGGCGGCGGCGGATTCGTCCCCAGTAGCTGCCCATCCAAAGACGACTGCTGGATACATCCCCAGGCCGAATGTTTTGTTCCTCTTGCATGGGAATGCATGGATCCATTTGGATCCAATTACGTGTGTGCGAGAGTCACGTGGATCCAATTCCCGTGTCTTCTGGATCCATTCGTTTGGCGTGGAAGCTTCGTGGATCAAATTCGTTTGCTGGAATAAACTTATAATAATAATTAACACCAGGAACCCGAGGGGAAATGGATCCACGGAGCCTTGGACCTGCAGCCCAAACTATGATTCTACGGGGGAGGGGTTTCCCTACCGAGAGACACAACACACGGGGACGAGTAGGGAAGCACAAACCAGGAGCGGGCGAAGAGGAAGATGAGGGAGGAAGGAAGGAAAGGAGGGAGAGGGCGACGACGAGGAAGAAGAGGAGAGACGAGAAAGAGGACGAGGGCGAACGAAGAGTCAGGAGGAGGGGAGGAGGAGAGCGGAGGAGGGAGGAAGAGGAGAGAGGAGGGAAGTGCAAGGGAGGCGGGAGGGAAGGAGGGCGGATGGGAAGAGGAGGACGAGTGAGGGGGGGGAGGGAGGCATAAGGAGGGCGGGAGGAGGAAGAGGTAGGATGGACGAGGAGGAGGAGGAGGAGGAGGAGGAGGAGGAGGAAGGAGGAGGGAGGAGGACGAGGAGGGAGGAGGACAAGGAGGGAGGACGGAAGAGGCGGATGAGGGAGGAGGGAGGAGGAGGGAAAACGACCGCGGTGCCCAAGTCGGGAGCTCGAGCGCCACAGCTGGCCTGACCACCTCCCCGAACCCCTCCCATAACATGTCGTTGCTCGAGCGCCACAGCTGCCCCGACCAACTCCCGCACCATCCATAACATGTGGTTGCTCGAGCGCCACAGCGGGCCTGGCCAACTCCCGCAGCCTTCCACAACATATGCCACACCACACCTCGACGCGAGCGCGATATGATCGCTGCGTCCGCATCCGCTAAAGCCAACGACACTTCGAATTTGTCATCTGGGCCTCAAGAGAAAAATCTTTCGGCCTGCTCAAGTGGGGTTTTGACCCCCGTCTCCCCCGCCAACACGTGCCACCACCGCCTCTGTGCTCAAGGGCAGAAGGGGTGAATGGGATTCTGACCCCCGTCTCCCCCGCCAACACGTGCCACCACCGCCCCTGTGCTGAAGGGCAGAAGGGGTGCAAAACTCTTAGTGGGGTTTTGACCCCCGTCTCCCCCGCCAACACGTGCCACCACCGCCCCTGTGCTGAAGGGCAGAAGGGGTGCAAAACTCTTCAGTGGGGTGTTGACCCCAGTCTCCCCCGCCAACACGTGCCACCACCGCCCCTGTGCTGAAGGGCATAGGGGGTGCAAAACTCTTAGTGGGATTTTGACCCGCGCTTCCCCCGCCAACACGTGCCACCACCGCCCCTGTGCTGAAGGGCGGAAGGGATGCAAAACTTTTCAGTGGGGTTTTGACCCCAGTCTCCCCCGCCAACACGTGCCACCACCGCCCCTGTGCTGAAGGGCGAAAGGGGTGCAAAACTCTTCATCCCCATGCCGATTTTTCCTCTTGCATGGGAATGCATGAATGCATTTGGATCCTATTACGTGTGTGCGAGAGTCACGTGGATCCAATTCCCGTGTCTTCTGGATCCAATTTTTGGGCGTGGAAGCGTCGTGGATCAAATTCTTCTGCTGGAATAAACTTATAACAATACTTAACACCAGGAACCCAAGGGGAAATGGATCCACGGAGCCTTGGACCTGCAGCCCAGACTATGATTCTACGGGGGAGGGGTTTCCCTACCGAGAGACACAACACACGGGGACGAGTAGGGAAGCACAAACCAGGGGCAGGCGAAGAGGAAGATGAGGGAGGAAGGAAGGTAAGGAGGGAGAGGGCGACGACGAGATATAAGAGGAGAGACGAGAAAGAGAAGGAGGGCAAACGACGAGTCAGGAGGAGGGGAGGAGGAGAGCGGAGGAGGGAGGAAGAGGAGGGAGGAGGGAAGTGCAAGGGAGGCGGGAGAGGAGGAGGGCGGAGGGAAGAGGAGGAGGACGAGTGAGGGGGAGGAGGGAGGCATAAGGAGGGCGGGAGGAGGAAGAGGTAGGATGGACTAGGAGGAGGAGGAGGAGAAGGAAGGAGGAGGGAGGAGGACGAGGAGGGAGGAGGACGAGGAGGGAGGACGGAAGAGGCGGATGAGGGAGGAGGGAGGAGGGAGGAGGGAAAACGACCGCGGTGCCCAAGTCGGGAGCTCGAGCGCCACAGCGAGCCTGGCCACCTCTCCGAACCCCTCCCATAACATGTCGTTGCTCGAGCGCCACAGCTGCCCCGGCCAACTCCCACACCATCCATAACATGTGGGTGCTCGAGCGCCACAGCGGGCCTGGCCAACTCCCGCAGCCTCCCATAACATATGCCGCACCACACCTCGACGCGAGCGCGATAGAATCGCTGCGTCCGCATCCGCTAAAGCCAACGACACGTCGCATTTGTCATCTGGGCCTAAAGAGGAAAAAGATTCGGCCTGCTCGAGTGGGGTTTTGACCCCCGTCTCCCCCGCCAACACGTACCACCACCGCCCCTGTGCTGAAGGGCATAGGGGGTGCAAAACTCTTAGTGGGATTTTGACCTTCGCTTCCCCCGCCAACACGTGCCACCACCGCCCCTGTGCTGAAGGGCAGAAGGGGTGCAAAACTCTTCAGTGGGGCTTTGACCCCCGTCTCCCCCGCCAACACGTGCCACCACCGCCCCTGTGCTGAAGGGCAGAAGGGGTGCAAAACTCTTCAGTGGGGCTTTGACCCCCGTCTCCTCCGCCAACACGTGCCACCACCGCCCCTGTGCTGAAGGGCAGAAGGGGTGCAAAACTCTTCATCCCCAGGCCGAAAGTTGTTTCCTCTTGCATGGGAACGCATGGATCCATTTGGATCCAATTACCTGTGTGCGAGAGTCACGTGGATCCAATTCCCGTGTCTTCTGGATCCATTTGTTTGGCGTGGAAGCTTCGTGGATCCAATTCTTCTGCTGGAATAAAATTTATAATAATAATAAATACCAGGCACCCAGTGGGAAATGGATCCACGGAGCCTTGGACCTTGGCCTGCAGCCCAAACTATGATTCTACGGGGGAGGGGTTTCCCTACCGAGAGACACAACACACGGGGACGAGTAGGGAAGCACAAACCAGGAGCGGGCGAAGAGGAAGATGAGGGAGGAAGGAAGGAAAGGAGGGAGAGGGCGACGACGAGGAAGAAGAGGAGAGACGAGAAAGAGGACGAGGGCGAACGAAGAGTCAGGAGGAGGGGAGGAGGAGAGCGGAGGAGGGAGGAAGAGGAGAGAGGAGGGAAGTGCAAGGGAGGCGGGAGGGAAGGAGGGCGGATGGGAAGAGGAGGACGAGTGAGGGGGGGGAGGGAGGCATAAGGAGGGCGGGAGGAGGAAGAGGTAGGATGGACGAGGAGGAGGAGGAGGAGGAGGAGGAGGAGGAGGAGGAGGAAGGAGGAGGGAGGAGGACGAGGAGGGAGGAGGACGAGGAGGGAGGACGGAAGAGGCGGATGAGGGAGGAGGGAGGAGGAGGGAAAACGACCGCGGTGCCCAAGTCGGGAGCTCGAGCGCCACAGCGGGCCTGGCCACCTCTCCGAACCCCTCCCATAACATGTCGTTGCTCGAGCGCCACAGCTGCCCCGGCCAACTCCCGCACCATCCATAACATGTGGGTGCTCGAGCGCCACAGCGGGCCTGGCCAACGCCCGCAGCCTTCCACAACATATGCCACACCCCACCTCGACGCGAGCGCGATATGATCGCTGCGTCCGCATCCGCTAAAGCCAACGACACTTCGCATGTGTCATCTGGGCCTCAAGAGGGAAATCTTTCGGCCTGCTCAAGTATGCTGCGGCTCGGGCCAGGCTCGGGTGCTACCTATGTGTTGGGAGGGCGGGCGGGAGTGAGCGAGACGGCTTGCAGGGGGGGAGGGAGTCTTGATCACTGCTCCCTACAAGTGGCACGCGTGCCCTGGCTCTTGCACTAAGGAGCCGCGAGAGACAGGAGGTTTTCGCCTCCTTCCTCCAGGAGTTTATTTTTGCGGCCGCCGGGGGGAGGACGAACGACGAACGAACGACGACGACGAGCGAAAATAAAGAGGTCCGAGCTCTAGAACACAGCTGCGCAAGATAACAAAGGGTCCAGGGCGAGGGGGACTGGGGCCAGGGCCGGGGGGGGGGGCTGGGTCCAGGGCCGGGGCCAGCGGGGCAAGGGGGGCGGGGGGCCAGGGCCAGGGGAGGAGGCAGGGTCCAGGGCCAGGACCAGAGGGACGACGACAAACGAAAATAAAGGGTCCAGGGCGAGGGGAACTGGGGACAGGGCCGGCGGGGGGGAGGCTGGGTCCAGGCCCTGGGCCAGCGGGGCAAGGGGAGCTGGGGCCAGGACCAGGGGGGGAGGTTGGGTCCAGGGTCAGGACCGGACCAGGGGCCCAGCGGGGCGAGGGGGGCTCCACGGGGCCAGGACCAGGTGGGGAGGTTGGGTCCAGGGCCAGAGTCGGACCAGGGACGACGAACGAAAACAAAGGGTCCAGCAAGGGGGGGAGTTGGGTCCAGGGCCAGGACCAGACCAGCTGCCAGGGACGACGACGAGCGAAAATAAAGGGTTGCCAGGGCGAGGTGGGCTGGGGCCAGGGCCGGGGGGGGCGCCGGGTCCAGGGCCAGGGTCAGCGGGGCGACGGGGGCTGGGGCCAGGGCCAGGTGGGGAGGTTGGGTCCAGGGCCGGGACCAGAGGGACAACGACAAACGACAAAAACGACAAACGACAAACGACAAACGACAAGGTCCAGGGCGAGGCGGACTGGGGACAGGGCCGGCGGGGGGGAGGCTGGGTCCAGGCCCTGGGCCAGCGGGGCGAGGGGAGCTGGGGCCAGGACCAGGGGGGAGGTTGGGTCCAGGGCCACGACCGGACCAGGGACGACGACGAGCGAAAATAAATTGTCCAGGGCGAGGGGGACTGGGGCCAGGGCCGGGTGGGGGGGGCTGGGTCCAGGGCCAGGGCCTGATGCCAGGACGGGGTAGGGAGGTTGGGTCCAGGGTCGGGACCGGACCAGGGGCCGGGGACGACGACGAACGAACGAAAATAAAGAAGTCCGAGCTCTAGAGCACAGCTGTGCAAGAGAAGAAAATGGTCGGGGCGAAGGGGGCGGCGCGCTGGGCTGCTGGGGCGAGGGGGATGGGGGGGGGGGGCGACGGCGACGCCGAAATAAAGTGGTCGGGGCGGAGAGGGCGGCGCGCTGGGCTGTTGGGGAAAAGGACAGGGGGGGGGCGGCGACGACGCCGAAATAAAGCGGTCGGGGCGGAGGGGACAGCGCGCTGGGCTGCTGAGGAGAGGGAGAGGGGAGGGGGGGCACCACGACGCCGAAATAAAGTCGTTGGGGCGGAGGGGGCGGTGCGCTGGGGTGCTGGGGAGCGACGCGTGGCGACGCATGCCGACACAACGCCGAAATAGAGCGACGACGACGCCGAAATAAAGAGGGCGGTGCGCTGGGCTGCTGGGGAAAGCGACACATGTCGACACAACGCCGAAATAGGGCGACGACGACGCCGAAATAAAGTGGTCGGGGCGGAGAGGGCGGTGCGCTGGGCTGCTGGGGAAAAGGACCGGGGGGGGGCGACGACGACGCCGAAATAAAGTGGTCGGGGCGGAGGGGGCAGCGCGCTGGGCTGCTGAGGAGAGGGAGAGGGGGGGGGGGGGCGACGACGACGCCGAAATAAAGTCGTCGGGGCGGAGGGGGCGGTGCGCTGGGGTGCTGGGGAGCGACACATAGCGACACATGTCGACACAACGCCGAAATAAAGTGGTCGGGGCGGAGGGGGCAGCGCGCTGGGCTGCTGAGGAGAGGGAGAGGGGGGGGGCGACGACGACGCCGAAATAAAGTCGTCGGGGCGGAGGGGGCGGTGCGCTGGGGTGCTGGGGAGCGACACATAGCGACACATGTCGACACAACGCCGAAATAAAGTGGTCGGGGCGGAGGGGGCAGCGCGCTGGGCTGCTGAGGAGAGGGAGAGGGGGGGGGGCGACGACGACGCCGAAATAAAGTCGTCGGGGCGGAGGGGGCGGTGCGCTGGGGTGCTGGGGAGCGACACATAGCGACACATGTCGACACATATCGACATATAGAGACATATATCGACACACACACATATCGACGCATAGCGACACACAGCGACACATAGCGACGCACACATGGAGACGCATAGCGACACACAGCGACACATATAGCGGCACATGAAGGGCACAAGGCACACAGCGACACATATAGCGACACATGAAGGGCACAAGGCAGCTGGGGGGGAGCGACGACGACGCCGAAATAAAGTGGTCGGAGCTCTAGACACCCTGTGCAAGAGAATAAAGTGGTCGGGGCGGAGAGGGCGGCGCGCTGGGCTGCTGGGGAAGCGGGGGGGGGGCGACGACGACGCCG
Source organism: Prorocentrum cordatum (assembly GCA_963575745.1). Classification (NCBI taxonomy): domain Eukaryota; class Dinophyceae; order Prorocentrales; family Prorocentraceae; genus Prorocentrum; species Prorocentrum cordatum. Next base: position 132,948 of record CAUYUJ010020109.1, on the reverse strand, counting down.
AAATAAAGTGGTCGGGGCGGAGGGGGCGGTGCGACGACGCCGAGGGGCACTGGGCAGCTGGGGATGGGGGGGGGCGACGACGCCGAAATAAAGTGGTCGGGGCGGAGGGGGCGGTGCGACGCCGAAGGGCACTGGGCAGCTGGGGAGAGGGGGGGGGGCGACGACGCCGAAATAAAGTGGTCGGGGCGGAGGGGGCGGTGCGACGCCGAAGGGCACTGGGCAGCTGGGGAGGGGGGGGGCGACGACGCCGAAATAAAGTGGTCGGAGCGGAGGGGGCGGTGCGACGCCGAAGGGCGCTGGGCAGCTGGGGAGGGAGGGGGGGGCGACGACGCCGAAATAAAGTGGTCGGGGCGGAGGGGGCGGTGCGACGACGAAGGGCACTGGGCATCCGGGGGGGGGGGGCGACGACGCCGAAATAAAGTGGTCGGGGCGGTGGGGGCGGTGCGACGCCGCGACGCCGAAGGGCACTGGGCAGCTGGGGGGGGGGGGCGACGACGCCGAAATAAAGTCGGGGCGGAGGGGGCGGTGCGACGCCACGGGCACCGGGCCGCTGGGGAGAGGGGGGGGGCGACCGCCGAAGGGGGCGGTGCGACGCCGAAACTGGGCAGCTGGGGGGGGTGGGCGACACGCCGAAATAAAATGGTCGGGGCGGAGGGGGCGGTGCGACGCCGACGCCGAACTGGGCAGCTAAAGTGGTCGGGGACGCCGAAATAAAGTGGTCGGGGCGGAGGGGGCGGTGCGACGCCGAAGGGCACTGGGCAGCTGGGGAGGGAGGGGGGGGGGCGACGACGCCGAAATAAAGTGGTCGGGGCGGAGGGGGCGGCGCGACGCCGAAGGGCACTGGGCAGCTACGGAGGGGGGGGTGGGGGGGCGACGACGCCGAAATAAAGTGGTCGGGGCGGAGGGGGCGGTGCGACGCCGAAGGGCACTGGGCAGCTGGGGGGGAGGGGGGGGGCGACGACGCCGAAATAAAGTGGTCGGGGCGGAGGGGGCGGTGCGACGCCGAAGCATCACCACCAGCACAGCACCAGCAACAGCAGCAACAGCAGCCGTAGCACCAGCAGCAGCAGCACCAGCACCAGCAGCAGCACCACCAGCAGCAACAGCACCAGCACCACCAGCAGCACCAGCAGCAGCACCAGCAGCACAGCAGCAGCACCAGCACCAGCAGCGGCACCAGCACCAGCCCAGCACCAGCACCAGCAGCACAGCACCAGCAGCACCAGCAGCACCAGCAGCGGCACCAGCACCAGCACCAGCACCAGCACCAGCACTGGGCAGCTGGGGAGGGGGGGGGGGCGACGACGCCGAAATAAAGTGGTCGGAGCTCTAGACACCCTGTGCAAGAGAATTAATATACACCCCCTCCCCCAGGCGACTGGGGGCCAACCAGGGTCCATGCCGACACCCCCCCACCATCCCTTGTAAAAAACCATACAAAACACACTCTACCTCCAAATTAGGAACATGCGCAGCCAACCCGATGCGGCCCCCCCCCACCATCCCTGTCAAAAAACAATACAGAGTGCACTTGGCGGCGGCGGCGGCTGCGGCGGCTGCGGCGGCGGTGGCGGCGGCTGCGGCGGCTGCGGCGGCGGCCGCGGCGGCGGCGGCGGGGGCGGCGGCGGCGGCGGGGGCGGCGGCGGCGGCGGATGTGTTGGGAGGGCGGGTGGGAGTGAGCGAGACGGCTTGCGGGCGGGGAGGGGGACTCTTGACCCCTCCCCCTACCCCCTCCCCTTGACCTGGACGGGGGTGCTCGCGAGGTGTCAGGGCGTCCAAAACGGCCTCGGCGAGGAAGCGAAAATCATTGGTTTTACTAGGGTGTTGGCCCCATTTTGGCCTCCTGAGGGGGGGGGCCTAATTGAAGCTCCCCTCTTGTTTGATCGATCTCCTCCAAGATGGCCTCTAGAAGCGCCCAGGGTGGCCCCAGAGGTCCAAAGAAGGCCCCAAGAGGCCCCCAAGAGGCCCCCACGAGGCCCCCAAGAGACCCCCAAGAGGCCCCAAGAGACCACCCAGAGGCACCCAAGATGCTCCAAGAGGCCTCGGCGAGAATGCAAAATCATTGATTTTACGAAGGTTTTAGCCACATGTTGGCCTCTTGGGGGGGGGGGCACTGATTAAGATGACTCCGAGAGCGCCTGGGAGAGCCCAAAATGACCTCCAAGATGGCTCAAGATATCCCAAGATGTCTCATAATGGCTTCCTCTGTGTGCTGCCCACTTCCCTGATCGAGGCAATTCCTCTGGGCATCGTTTCTGGATGGGCTGGTGGGGATTCGCGAAGCGTCAACTATTTCATTAACCGACTTGTCCAGATCAGCGCAGCCCGTGCTCCAGCACTTGCCTCAAGAGTGGTTCTCGGTTCGAGGCACTGTGGGTGCAGCGCATCTGTCTCTGCACCGAATTGGCTGTGCTTTTGGCGGCCCGTTCAAGTGCGTCACTGCGGAAGGGAAGACATACAGCTTGACGGACACGTCCCCGTGCATGGTCCAGTCTCTAATGCAGAAGCAATGGAGGGATTAGACAACGGAACGGCGCTCTCCGCTTGTAATCTGAAACTCCCAGGTGACAGAATCGAGCCAGATGTCGCACGATAATTTGTTCTTATCATATCTTTGCATTCACAATCGGGCGCTCTGGAAGAGTTTGGTTTCCTGTGCCAGACGCTCTGGAGCCGAAGCTGGCAGTACTACATGGGGTATAATGTAGATCTGACTTGCCCTATGTGCGGGGCTGGTTCGGATAGCGTACATCACAGGCTATGTGAGTGCAGGTGCACGGAGGAGTTGAGGAAGGACTTGATCTCGCAAAATACGCGGGATGTCTTGTTACACCGGGACTTCAAGCAACACTTGCTGTTATGGTTTCGCTGTTTCCCCGCTTCTCCTTTTGTCGCTCCGCCGGGGCTCGGACATGAAGATTCTGAGGTGTGGACTCGCACTGCGGATGGGATTCAGGACGTCTTCCACGATGAAGTCTTCATTGATGGATCGTGCTTCAAAGAGGGAGCGAAGCAGTATCACAGGGCAGGCTGGGGAATATCCAAAATCACCCGAGATGGCGATCTGCCAGGCCGCATTTTCGGGCGGGTTGGAGCTCAGCTTCCACAAACATCCCCGGCGGGTGAGCATGTTTCACCACTGGCTGTCACCACCCACCTCACCAATGCTAAGATAGACAATTCGGACTATGCGGGAGTAGCTGAGATGCATACCAAATCCAAGCATTCGAACCTCGATCGAAAAAGTTATTATCCCGAAGGTGAAGGCGCATGTAGACCCTGATTCATTACCGCATCTCTTTCCCGAGTGGCTTCAGGCCAAAGGCAATCACGAAGCTGACGCAGCTGCGAAAGCAGGTGCGCTCTTATATGATGGTAGAGATATGGGGAGATCATGGTAAAGCACTGATGTCGTGTTTTGCAGTATGTACCTCGTGTACTTTCCCTTCGGCCTTGACCCCCTAAGGGGAAGCTGGCCCGAGGGAGGCAGGCGCGAATTCAAGGGAGTGGAGGCTACCTCGTGGACGTGCTCGGGCCACATGCCCCTGAGCATCTCGTTCGTCAGGCAGGACAGGCGAGACTCCCTCACCCTCCCGAAATACCAGTGGCCCCGCAGGCGGTGGAGCAGCTACACGAATGGCGGTGGAGAAAAGAGGGTCGCTATTGGACCTGCCTGCACTGCCAAAAGAGAAGCACCAGATCAAGGGTTGAGCCCTTCCAGCGTCTCGGCCCATTCGCCCCCCCCCCCTCCTCCTCATCCTCCTGCTGCTCCTCCTTCTCCTTCTCCTCCTGCTCCTCCTCCTGCTCCGCCTCCTCCTCTTCCTCCTTGAGGGTTGCGCTGGTGCTTCTCCTATTATCCGGGCATTGTTTCACAATCAGCTGACTCACTCTGTGTATGGTACAGAGCCCCCACAGGGGATCCTGATTAGATGCAGTTCCTGCGGCTGTTGCTCCGAAGGAGCCCGCGCCGTAGGCCTGGAATCCAGGTGCTTTCCCGCACGTGATTCCCAGAGAGCTCAGACCAACTGGAACAGAGCATTGAAAGGCCAGTCTCCCAATTACAGACGTGGGAAAGGCATTATACTGGGAGAGTTTTTCCAGTTTAGAGCCTTGCGCCAGCTTCGACAGGAGTTGGCGCACCCTTTGAAGTCAGGGGACCTCCTCCACCTCCGCCTCCGCCTCCGCCTCCTCTCCTCATCCTCCTCCTCCTCCTCCTCCTCCTCCTCCTTCTCCTCCTCATCCCTCCTTTACCCTCTGGGGGAAGGTTTTGGTGGAGCCGCATTTGCATCGGCAACGTTTTGGGCATTGGCCCGACGGTCGATTGCTGGCCAAGTCAGCTCGGCCCCGCGAAGCGAAGGTCAAAAAGAAAGGTGCTCCCATCTTCTCTCCACTACTTCCCCCGTTCTTCATTATCCCCGCACCTCTCCTTGTTGACTCGGCGGACTGTTGAAGCATTCAATCGACTGCATTTCACACTGCCATGTCCTTTGTCTCCTTTTCGATCTCCTGAGGCGTTTTCGGCTTCGGGATCTTGGCCTGGGGGGGGGGGGCGTCTCCCGATCCATCAGCCCAGCCCACTCCTGCCATCCGCAGCGGACCCCGCCCTGGGGCTTGCTTGCTTGGTAGGGGGAGGGGGGAGGGGGAGGGGGAGGGGGCAAGCTAGGTGCGCTCGCGTCATATCTGACGTCCTACCCCTCCCTCCCATCCCTTACCATGGCGCTGATTTTCTCTATCCGCGGACGCGTGTCGTAGCGGACCTGTGGCTCCGCGCGCGCGTGCGTAGTGGGTGGTGGTGCGCGTGCGTGCGTGCGTGCGTGTGTGCGGGTGTGGTGGTGGTGGTGGGTGGTGGTGGTGGTGGTGGTGGTGGTGGTGGTGGTGGTGGTGGTGGTGTGTGGTGCTGGTGTGGTGATGGTGGTGTGGTGGTGCTGTGCGGTGGTGGTGCTGGTGGTGTGGTGTGGTGGTGTGGTGTGGTGGTGGTGGTGGTGGTGGTGGTGGTGGTGGTGGTGGTGGTGGTGGTGCGGCGCGGTGGTGGCGGGCGGATGGGCGCGCGAGAAAGAGGCCCGCGCTGGGGCGAGAACGCCATCCTGAACGACGGAGGCCAAACACCGATCCGAAAATGAGGCCCACGCTGCAGCGGGAGCACGATTCGGAACGATTCGGGAGCGGAAATGAGGCCAGCGCCTCAGCGAGAGCCGCATTTTGAAAAAAACGCATGCGAAAACCCGTTTCCCGGGAATCCTGTGTAAAAAAACAGTACGCGGGGGGGGGTCGGCCATCTTCGGGACGCCATCAGGGGAAGTGGGAGAGTATTTTCATACTGTGTAATTGTAGAAGAAAGGGGAAGGGGAAGGGGGAAGGGGGGGAAGGGGGAGAAGGGGGAGGCGGGGAGGGGGGCGGGGGCAGGGGGCAGGGGGCAGGGGAAGGGGGAAGGGGGGAGGGGTTGGGGCAAGCTAGGTGCGCTCGCGCCATATCTGACAGCCGTTCCCTCCTCCCATCCCTTCCCATTGCGCTGATGTGCTCCTCATCCGCGCACGCGTGTCACACCCGACCTGGAACTCCAAAACCCAGCGCCGCATGCAGTCGGAGAAGGGGAGTTCCGCACATAGGATGGGGAGGTGGCGGGTGAGCAGGAGAATGAGCAGGAGGAAAAGGAGGAGGTGGAGGATAAGGAAGGAGGAGGACGAGGACGAACAGCAGCAGCAGGAACTGGAGTGGAAGGAGCGGGAGGAGCAGGAGAACTAGGGGAAGGCGGAGGAGCTGAGCAGGAGGAAAAGAGTGAGAAAAGAGGAAGTGTTGGAAGGAGGACGAGGACGAGGACGAACAGCAGCAAAGGGAACTGGAGTAGAAGGAGCGGGAGGAGCAGAAAGTCCAGGGGAAGGCGGATGAAGGGAAAGGAGGGAGGCGACAACAATGAGGAAGGAATCGAATCCAGAAAAGTGGCCCAGGCTGGGGCGAAAGCGCCATTCTGAACGACGGGAGCTAAGCGCCGATCCGAAAACGAGGCCCACGCTGCAGCGTGAGCACCATCTTGACACACCGAAAACAGTCGGATCGCAAAAAAAACTCAAGAGAAAACAGGTGTGCCCGAGAGGGCAGAGCATCTTCTGGACAGACAGTGGGGGGAGGAGAGCAGCATCCATAACGCATATGTGTGGAAGGTGGACGGGGAGGGAATGGGTTGAGTATGCCTGGGGGCCAGGTCTAGAGGGTCGGGGTGCAGGGCGCTCGGGAGGCGTACCACTTTCTTCTTCCATCTGCAGTGTCTGCTTGGGATCCACTGGCCGCCATGGGCGACGCGCCGACGCCTCCAGAGTTGCTCCGACGACCAGAACAGAAAGTCGGCAGGCTCCTGCGCGCAGCTCTGTGCAACGGCAGGGGATCTGGCCCAGAAGCATACTCGAAGAGTGGGCGCGGCGAGGCGAGGCGAGGCGAGCGCCGACACCGCTCCGTGCGCGCGCGCGGAGCGTCTCCGCAAGGAGGGCGGCGGTGAGGCCGTGAAGCCCTCGGAGCGCGTCTGTCCATCGCCGCCTGTGCCCCTGCTCCCAGAGGTAAGCTCTGTAGCTCCTCCACCAGTCTGGGTCGTCGTTGGCTCCAGTAGGAGCTCGACCACCAGAGACCTTCCACGATAAACCCCACCCTGAGACCCCAGGAGGCCCATTTGCTGTTAGTGGGGGAACGTCACGCTGTCCATAGCAAAACCATCGAAACCCAGGAAACTCAGGGCACCCTGGAGGCAAGCGGGGTGTTTCTTGGCATGGGTTTCCACTGTAACGTTTGTGCCCAGTCTCCGTTCCTTCTCTTGTGTGCAAAGGGGAGGGAGGGGGGGGAGGAAGAGCGGGAGGGGCTGGCACTCGTGCACGGCTCAGTGCCCCAGCTCCTCGCCGTGCGTCTCAGGCTGTGAAACCGATGCAGTGCGAGGGCCGTCCGCGTAGCAGGGCCTGCTGTGCTTCTAAGGCACTCCTTGCACCGAGGGAGCAAGTAGTGCGGGGAGGGGGGAGGGAAGAGGGGGATGGAGGGAAGGAGAGGGGGGGAGGAGAGGAAGCGGCGGGGCAGGATGCATGCATGCATACATCCATGCATACATACATACATACATACTTACATACATACATACATACGTACGTACGTATATACATACATACATACAAGCATTACATACATACATACATACATACATACATACATACGTACGTACGTACGTACGTACGTACATACATACATGCATACATACATAGACGCATACATACGTACATACGTACATACGTACATACGTACAGACAGGCAGGCAGACAGACCGACAGACAGGCAGACAGACAGACAGACAGGCAGGCAGACAGACAGACAGACAAACACACAGACAGGCAGGGAGATATACACAAGTATATACATACATGTATATATATGCCTATCTACCTATATACATACATACCTGCATGCATGCATGCATGCATGCATAGGTACATACATGCATACAGACAGACAGACAGACCGACAGACCATCCGACCGACAGACATGCATGCATACATACCTGTATACATACATATATGCATACATACACCTACAGACAAGCATCTATATATATATATATATATATGAAAATCTATGCATACGTACATGCATGCATGCATGCATGCCTGAATACATACATACATACATACATACATACATACATGCATACATACATACACAAACATACATATGTACATACATACATGTACACCCACAGACACACATACCTACCTACCTACCTACCTACATGCATACATACATACATACATACATACATACATACCTGCATGCATACATACATACATATACATTCATGCATGCATGCATGCGTGCATGCATGCGTACATACAAGCATGCATGCATACATGCTGACGCATACATGCATGCAAGCATACACGCATACGCACATGCGTCATGCATGCATCCATACACACACACACACACACACATGCATGCATGGATACATGCATACAAGCATACAAACATGCATACCTACATACGGACAGACATATATACATACGCATACCAACATTCCTGCATGCATACATGCATACGTGCATGCACACATACCTACATACATGCATGCGTACATACAGCTATACATGCATACATACATACACATACACATACACATACACATACACATGCACATACATACACATACATACATACATGCATTCGTGCATGCATGCATGCATGTGCATAGATGTAAACACATATACAGACATACATACATACATACATACATGCATGCATGCATACATACACACATACATGCATACATACATACATACATACATACATACATGCATACATGCATACATATATACATACATACATACATGCATGCATACATACATGCATGCATGCATGCATACATACATACATACATACATACATACATATATACATGTATACATGCATACATACATGCATACATGCATACATACATACATACATACATACATACATGCATGCATACATACACACATGACATACACAACAATATGCATACATCCAGACATGCAGGCATGCAGAACATACATGCATGCATGCATGTATACATACATACATACATGCATGCGTACATACAGCTATACATGCATACATACATACACATACACATACACATACACATACACATGCACATACATACACATACATACATACATACATGCATTCGTGCATGCATGCATGCATGTGCATAGATGTAAACACATATACAGACATACATACATACATACATACATACATGCATGCATACATACATACATACATACATACATGTATGCATGCATACATACATGCATACATACATACATACATACATACATACATGCATGCATACATACATGCATGCATGCATGCATGCATACATACATACATACATACATACATACATACATATATGCATGCATACATACATGCATACATGCATACATACATACATACATACATACATAAATGCATGCATACATACATACATGACATACACAACAATATGCATACATCCAGACATGCATGCATGCAGAACATACATGCATGCATGCATGCATACATACATACACATATAGCTATACATATACCTATACCTATACCTATACCTATACATATACATGCATGCGCGTATGCGTTCATACATACATACATGTAAAGACCTATGATAGGCAGAGACAGAGACAGCGATATGCATGTATCTATGCTAATATACATATATAGAGAGAGAGAGAGCGCGACACAAAGGGGACAAGAGAAAAATCTAGAGATGAAGAGAGGGGTATAGAGAGGCGAGCCGGCCTACCAGGAGCCAGCCCGGAAGAGCAGAGCATGGATCGGAGGGGGGGCGGGCACCTGCGGTGCTCAGCACTCGCACCAATGAGCCGATCACAACACGTGCGCAGTGCCCGGGCAGCCCAGGCGGCACGTGGACTCAGAGCGCAAGCCCGCACCCGCCCGAGCCCTGGGCGCTCCCCGAACGTGGCGGCGCAAAGGCACCTTGGAGCGCGGCAGGGTGCCGCCGCTCCGCCCCGCCGCAGCCTGGCCCAGCGGGCCCAGCGCCCCCCGGGTGCTCCCTCCGTCCCGAACCCCGGGACTGTCGCACGGCACGGCACGGCGAGGGGCAAAAGGATGAGGGTGGGGCTGGCACAGGGGGCGGAACATCGGCCTGTAATCAGCGGTACGTCGCAGATAGATCGGCGATGGGCCCCCGATAGCACATCCCCACGTTCCTGGGCGGGATGGGGCTGTCAGACCCCTATGGGCGATCAGTGGGCGACTGGGGGTCGATGCATTCCCTCTGAGCCATCCCCCCCTATCGTTGCCCCTGAAAGGCACCGCAGCCCCGGTCCACCGCAACCAGCTCCCTCCACCCGCTGTACACGAGGGCCGAGCGAGGTATCGCTCCCAGGCGAACTGGTGTAGCGGCCTCGCCGCCGCGGGCATCGGCGGCTCGTCCCTGCCCAGGGGTCCACGAACCTCGGCCCGCCTGCGCATCCCAACATCGGTTACCGCGTGTGGGGGAGAAGCTTGCCCTCGAACTGCGCAGCGGGCGCCCTTGTCGGACTCTGTCTGGCGAAGTGCGGCCGAACTGTCCAGAAGGAAGCGACCCTTCGGAAGACGTCACACGACCCTCGGGTGAGACCTTCGCTCGCGGCCAGCTCGGCCACAGGAAGCAGGGACAGCCTGGAGGCAAACCCGACGGACCCCTCCCCTTCCAGCTCTGCCTCCCTCCCCCTCCCCTCTCCTCCCTTCTCGTTCTCCTCGTTCCCCCTCCCCCTCCCCATCCCCTCTCCTCCCTCCCCTCTCCTCCCCCGGGGCCCCAGTTAGCCTCCCAGAATCGAGATCGAAAGCGGCGCGGAAAGCTCGCCTGCAGCTGATTCATCGTGGTCTTGAGCAGAGAGTTCAGGCCGTTCATGGCCTTGATCTGATCGAGAATCTCTGTGGCGGAGGCCTGGCACGGCATCCCACCTCTTCTGACGATAGCGAGCTCCGTCGCGAGCATCTTCTGATCCTCCTGCTGGGACTTCTGCTGCTCCTGCGATGACGGCTGGACAAGCCACAACGCAGCATCAGGCACGCGCGCAAGCCATAGACAAAGGAGGAGGACTGGATTTGAGAAATTGTCCTACTGGCAACGAAATCTCGTATCGTGCACGCAGAAGTTAATCATAGAGTGGACGTCTACGGCGTTCTCAATGCACTCACACGTCGCAACGCGCCAGCCAAGCCTACAGCAGACAATCACACATCACGACTGCGAAACCCTGATTCCCTGCAACATGCGAGGGGCAGAATATTACAGAGCAAATCGCTGAAAAACACGATTTCGGAAACACGTGCCATCAAAAAGACTCTCCGAATGACAAATACGTGTCCTTGCTATAACTTCCCAGCTTCGCAGAAGAGGGAAATGAATCATACAAGCAGATACCGGCCAATAGAGTCCGCCCATTGTGGCGCAAAGGCAGCTTGCAACATATCCATCCATCCAGCAGCACTTCAGGCCTCGATCTGTGGATCAGCTCCAGAGGACGAACGGAACAACAACTCCCAAGCGGCTCCTGGAGTTTAGGGAAAATCTCAGTCATCGCGGTGATGTCTCCTGCCTCCATCTTCTCCTTGGCATTGCCGACTAGCGCTTTCAGCACACCATCCAGCTTCTCGATCTTCGCCTGCAACAGGATTGGGGCTGACTACGGTGTTCCAGGAACCCCCTTTCCATCAAGAACGAGCAAGCAGAAAGGATACAGAGCAAGGCAGACGTCCAATGTATTCCCCCGCGCCTCGGACAAAGTTCTTTCTGCGGTGGCTTGTAGGTTCCCCCCCACCCAGGGTTCGTACCCCAGGGGGGGGGCTCCTTAAAATTGCTACGGGCTCCGAACATCCCGGGGAGGGGCCCCCCGAGAACCAGGGGTCCCCCCCCGCGGGATGGGGGTAGGGGGGCCTGGAACCGGGGGGACATCCCGGGGGGGAGGCCAAGAAGGGGGGGGCGTCCTTCCCCTCCCGCTAGAATCCCGAGGGCCGACGACGACGACGAAGACGAAGACGACGACGACGACGACGACGACGACGAAAGGGGCCAGCCAGCGCACACGACGGCGACGACGATGGCGACAGGGGTCGGGTACGCGCGCAAACGAAGATCACGACGATGGTGCGAGGACGGAGACGCGGACGACAACGAGGACGACGACGACGACGACGACGACGACGACGACGACGACGACGACGGGTTTCGCTTAATGTCCCGCCCGCCCGTCCAGCGTTTTTGGCGGTCGCGATACATTTTCCAGTGACCTTCGCCCAACACAGAATGAAGGTTGCATTTAATGTCCCGCCCGCCCGATATGGACGCCACATCACTGAATGAATGGTTACTTGAATGTCCCGCCCGCCCGAAAAGCGTCTCGGGCGGTTGTGACAGATTTGTTCTTAAATGTTTATATCACACAGGGAAGGGTTGCATAGAATGTCCCGCCTGCCAAGTGTGGACGCCCAATCACTGACTACAAGTTTCATTTAATGTCTTGCCCGCCCGACCAGCGGCTTTGCCGGTCGTGAACAATTTGCCCATGACGTTTTCTTAACACAAAGTGAAGGTTGCATTAAATGTCCCACCCGTCCGATATGGATGCCCCATCACAGAATGAATGTTTCCTGTAACGTCCCGCTCGCTGGAAAGGCTTCCACGGCGGTTGTGAGCGATTCACTTTAAACTTTTCCATTCCATACAACGAGGGTTGCATACTATGTCCCGCCCACCCAACTTGGACGCCACATCTCTGACTACAGGTTTCATGTAATGTCCCGCCCGCCCGTCTTGCGCTTCTGGCGGTCGTGATCAATTGTCCAGCACTAAGAGAAGGTTGCATTTAAGACTAAGACTAGCACCAAGAAAAGGTTGCATTTGATGTTCAGCCCGCCCGATCTGGATGCCCCATCACTGGATGAATGATTCCTGTACGTCTGTACGTAATGTCCCGCTCGCCCGAAAGGCGTCTTCGGCGGTTTTGAGCGATTTTCTTTCAACTTTTCATTTCACACAAAGAAAACTTCATATGATGTCCCGCCCGCCCAAAGTTGGACACCCTATCAGACTGCAGGTTTCAATGAATGCCCCGCCCGCCCGTCCTGCTTTTGTCGCGGTCGTGATACATTGTCCCATGACCTTTTCTTGACACACAGTGCAGGTTGCATTGAATGCTCCGCCCGCTCAATTTGGACGCGCCATCACTGGGTACATATTTCATTTAAAGTTCCGCCCGCCAGATCGGGATCTTTGGCGGTTGCAAGATATTGTCCCCTGACCTTCTCCCAACACAGAGTGAAGGTTGCACTTAATGTCCCGCCCGCCCGACCGATCCACTGGCTCGTCGTTGTCGTCGTTGTCGTCGTTGTCGCCGTCGCCTTCACGTCTTTCGCCGTCGCCGTCGCCGTCGCCGTTGCCGTCGTCGTCGTCGTCGTCATCGTCGACACCATCACTCCCGAAGGAGGGGGCCCCCCAGAGAGGAGGGCCACCCCTCTCCTTCTTGAGCCCCCCCCCCTCCCGCAGGGGAGGGGTCCTCCGTTTTCGCCCCCCCCGCCCCTGGATTCGAGGAAAGGGGGGGGGAACTCTTGAGGTGTACCCCCCCCTCCCCGTGGTGTTTGGGAGGTGGGGGGCGACTCGTTCAAGCCAAGCGCCCGTGAAACGCGCGCTCTCTCGCACCTCGGAAGACAGACCCAGACATCGGGCGCCTCGTTTTTGTCCGGACACCGGCTCCCCGACCTCTCTCGACCACTTCCCTGGGACCGGTTCTTCGTCCGGAGTCGGTTCTCGACGGCCCCGAGGCCTGGCTCTGCGGTGGACAAACCTCCCCTTAGTGAAAACGGCCTGGGACCGAAACCGACGGGCCTGGACCCGCAAAAATAACGGCCGCGACGCCCCCTCGCGAGCCGAAAACGGCCAATTCCTTAATCGACGCGTCAGGGTAGGAGGTCTATCAACCTCCGACTGGTCAAGGGCCCCGAGAGGCCGAAAGCTATGACAAGCCTCCGTCCCGATGTTTGCCAGGACGGCAGACGTGCACCCACGTTTCCAATGGAAAGATCCCCAGTCGCAGGTCCTGCCTTCTGTGCACCTCTCCTCGCCGCCATCCGGGCCGAGGTGTCCCGCCACCCGCCCCCGCGGGCCGGGTAAAGGGCCCCGAGGGGCCGAGAAATATGAAAAAACTCTCTCGATTTTGTTCGCGACGCCAGATGCCTGGGTACGATACGAGATCTCGCCATGAGAGATCTAGGAACCCGCTCAAGAAGCGTCCCTAGGCCCCTGCCAGGCACTCCTCTCGCCCAAGATGTGAGGCAACGTCCAGCCGCGTCGGCCACGGAACCCCCAGAGGAGAGGCGGAGGGAGAGAGCGAGGGAGAAAGAGACGGAAGGAGGAGAAAGTAGCCAGGGATGCCTCCTCCCTGCTCCTCCTCATCCTCCTCCCTCTTGCCTCACAGGATACCTGTCTTGAAACTTGAGAAAGTTCTGAAAGCCTCCACGACGAACCTCTGACGACGCCCACAAACAACCGAAAATCTTGTTGGAAACCTTCGACAACGTTCAGAAATTTGTGTCAGGATCAGATTCCTCCTGATCCTCGTCATCCGCCTTCACCCACCCCTCCTCCTCCTCCTCCTCCTCCTCCTCCTCCTCCTCCTCCTCCCCTCCTCCTCCTCCTCCTCCCTCCTCCTCCTCCTCCTCCTCCTCCTCCTCCTCCTCCTCTCTCCTCCTCCTCCCTCCTCCTCCTCCTCTCCTCCTCCTCCTCCTCCTCCCTCACTCCTCCTCCTCCTCCTCCTCTCCTCCTCCTCCTCCTCCTCCTCCTCTCCTCCCTCTCCTCCTCCTCCTCCTCCTCCCTCCTCCTCCTCCTCCTCCTCCTCCTCCTTCCTCCTCCTCGTCCTCCTCCTCTCCTCCTCCTCCCTCCTCCTCCTCCTCCTCCTCCTCCTCCTCCCATCCTCCTCTTCCTCCTCTTCCTCCTCCTCCTCCTCATCCTCCTCCTCCTCATCCTCCTCCTCCTCCTCCACTCCTCTCCCTTATGGGATACTCCTCCCTGTCGCACCCAGAGGCTGGTCAAAAGGGCGGGCAGGTGATTCGCCTGAGAATTCCTCACCGCTTATGATCAAAAAAAAATGAAAATTGCCAAAGCTTCACGGCTGGAGGGCGGTCCGCTTTCAAAATGTGGCTCTCGCCTCAGCGCCGCGCACACTCGTCTTAAACATTTGCAAGAGTTTCACGGATGGAGGGCGGTCCGTTTTCAAAGGATACTCTCGCTTCGCGCCGCGCAGACTCGTTGTAAAGGTTTGCAAAAGATTCACGGATGGAGAGCGCTTCCTTTCCAAAATGTGGCTCTCGCCTTGGCGCCGCACACATTCGTCTTAAGAGTTTGCAAAAAGTCTCAAGGAGTATCATGGCTGGCATTTAAGAGATAGTTGTGGCACGATGTCGGCATGTCAGGGCGCAACAATCACGTTGATTCGCGTGTTGAAGTCCCAGGAATGGTGTTCTGGCACGATTCAGAATCGTCAAGACGCAACAGTAATAAAGTGATGCACAGCGTTGAAGTCCCAGGGATGGAGTTTTGGTGCAATTCCAAATGTTCCAACGGTTGTCTTCCAACGGTGCAGTTCCCTCGGTGAAGAGGAAGCCGTGTAGGAGCCGAGGACGAGGAAACTTGGAGGGAGGGTTAATTGCAATATCGTTGCTCACACTTGGGCTTACACTGGTCCTCATCCTCCTCATCCTCCTCCTCCTCCTCCTCCTCCTCCTCCTCCTCCTCCTCTTCCTCCTCCTCCTCCTCCCCCTCACCACCCATAATCAGGGAAACGTGGGCGATCAGGGAAAGGAACAGGAGAAGAAGGGGGAC
>CAUYUJ010020109.1:102556-110056 GCA_963575745.1 Prorocentrum cordatum | reverse complement strand
ACCGAACTGATCTGGATCTTAAGCTCGAGCTGCCTGAACACATAGTAGCTGCCCCAGAGCTAATTGACAGGGGAACATGCCAGGAGGACGCGCCGCGAAACGTCCCAAGGGACGCGCCAGGCGACATGCCAGGGGACGTGCCATGGGGACGCACCGCGGGACGTGCCAAGGGGACGCGCTACGGAATGTGCTGGGGACAACCGTTTCGCTCGAGACATCCTGTCAAAATCCTCATTCTAGACATCCGCCTGAGCAACCTGGACACGTGAAAACAAACGTTTCGCTCAACACATCCTCAACACATTCTCATGCTAGACATCCGCCTGGGCGAACTGGACACGTGAAAACAAGTAGTTCGCTCGAGACATCCTCAACACATCTTCATGTGAGACGTCCGCCTGGGTGACCTGGGCACGTGAAAACAAGCGTTTCGCTCGAGACGTTTTCAACACCTCCTCATTCTAGACATCCGCCTTGGCGACCTGTACACGTGAAAGCAAACGTCTCGCTCGAGACATCCTCAACACATCTTCATGTTAGACATCCGCCTGGGCGACCTGGACACGTGAAAACAAGCGTATCTCTCGAGACATTCTCAACACATCCTCATGCTAGGCATCCGCCTGGGCAACCTGGACACGTGCAAACAAGCATCTCGATCGAGACTTCCTCAACACCTCCTCATTCTAGACATCCGCCTGGGCGACGAGGACGCGTGAAACCAAGCGTCTCGCTCGAGACATCCTCAACAAATCCTGGCGCTTGACCTCTGCCTGGGCAACCTGGAGGCGTGAAACCAAGCGTCTCGCTCGAGACATCCTCAAGACCTGGGCACGTGAAACCAAGCATTTCACTTGAGAAATCCTCTCTAAATTCTGGTCCCCAGGAGAAGACAATATATAACACAAAACAAGCGTTTCGCTCGAGACATCCTCAACAAATTCTGAGAAACAAGCGTTTCGCTCGAGACATCCTGAATTTTTAATTCGCCGGCCCTCTTCCCACTCGTTATTCATCGCAAAAGAAATGCGCCGGCCCTCTTCCCGTCAAAACCGGGGGGAAACAAACTAAAAGAGAACCCTGGGCCTGAAGCCCTTTCCGGGAAAAAAAACAAAGAGAAAAGTATTAGTTTTTCATTATCAAGGCTCTTCAAATTCTTCAGCGGTGATATCTCATTACTCTGGTCAAGGGGATTCTCCGCTTGGCGCGAGAGCTCGGGCAGCCGATCAGAGTCCAGCGCTTGACCCCCACACCGGCACGAGCCCGACCATGGGGAGACAACCGCCTCCAATGTGACACCGGCGCGCGAGAACAAGGACAAGGAGGAAGGGGAGGAAGACAGAGGGCGGGAGCCCGGGAGGTGGGGGACAAAGTCGTGCTGCTGTTCTTCATCGTCATCCGCCTTCTCCTCTCCCGCTTCCTCCTCCACCTGCTCCTCCCCATTTCTCCTTCCCGCACACACAAACCCCATAGATCTTGGTGACCTCCTGAAACATCCCGAAGACCCCCCTTGAAGAGTCATCACGGAATCAAACCGTCGCGCATGCAATCTCCACAAACCCCCCTCACCAACAGACTTGTTGGTTAGGACGGTCCTGACGTTTCGCTTGATACGTCCACACGCATTAAGACGAGAAGCTTCACAGTCCCTGCAATCACACGGATGGATGGCAGGTAGTTTCCAAAATGTGGGATGCTCGGATGGAGGGAAGCTGGTTGTCAACATGTTAGTGTGACGCCTCCGCCTCCTCCCCTCCTCACTCACCCGCCCCTCTCGCACACCGATAATCAGCTCAGCTTACCCGCCCTCGTCCACTCATACTTCCAATCACTCGCATGTAGACCCGGTCGCACTCATACTCACTCGTAGCCAAACGCACTCATATGCAGATCCACTCACACTCAAGTTCACTCACATTCAAACTCATGTGTGAGTCTGAGCACTCACACTCACAGCTTGACCCACTCACACTCAGACTCACGCAATCAGAATACTCACACTCAGATAGAGTCATACTCTGGTTAGCCATACCCAAACTCGGCCACTCATGCTCAAACCCACCCATGCTCGATCCTCCTACTCAGACTCGCCCGTGATCGCTGCGATGTAGCAGGCGTGGCACTTGGGCACCCCAAAGAAGAGCCACCAGCGAGTACTTCACGGGCCCGGTCGCGATCAGACTGGGGAAGACTCCAGCGAAGCGCTCGTTTGGAGTCGCCGACCCCTCTGAAAGCCCCGCGATCGCCGCGATGTAGCAGGCGCGGCACTCGAGCACCCCACAGAGGGCACCCGTCGCGAATCCACCCGCCTCGATACGCGCGTGCGTCTCCTCGGTCTGGGCGGCCCTCCCCGGCCCCCCTCCCTCCACCCCCCCCCCCCCCGCGACCCGCAGCCGCGGGCGGGGCGCCATGACGGTGCCCGTGCCGCCCTGCGGCTTCATGCCCCCGGGAGTCAAGCCACCTGGCGCGCGGGGGCGGGGGAGGAGGGCGAGGAGCACGAGGAGGAGGTACGAGTAGAAAGAGCGAGGGGGAGGGGCACGAGGGGGGAGGGGGTGCAGGAGCAGGAGGAGGAGGAGGACCACTATCAACCCAAGACACATCACCAGTGGTGCACTAGACCCTGCCTACAAGTTCCCTCTTCTGAGGTCCCTACACAATCCCGCCAGCCCTCAGGGCGTAGGTGCTTTAACGAGGTCGTGTCTTCCCTCATCCCACAAGCCTCCGTCCCCTGCTCGGGGGATGGGCGTACCCCTCCCCATACCCCTCCCCTGGGCCTTGGAAGGGGGGACGGAGGGGTTAGAGCGTCCAAGATGACCCAAGATGGCTCCAAGAGGGCCTCTGAGAGCCCAAGGTGGCCTCCAAGATGGCCCAAGATAGGCAAACATGGTTCAAGCTAGCCTCCGACATGCCTCGAAGACGCCTCAAGACGGGCCCGGGATAGTTTCCAGTGCCCTTCGAGCCTTCCTGGGCACCCTCCAAGAGGCCAAAACCCCTCTCGGGAATCGAGCTTGACATGACGCCTGCACTCAGCACTGGGCAAGACTTTGTGCATCAAATCACACACACACACACACACACACCCTTCGTCGCACATACTATACACGAAAAGGCTAGGCACGCACTGGGGTGCGAGCTGGCGAGATGTCAGCTCTCAGATTAACAATCGCCGCAGATTGGCTGTGTTCCTGGGATGCTCGCCGGTCCGTGTACCAACTTGCGCTTCGCCGAAATTCACATTAGTCCCTCCTATATGCCTCGGCCGCTAATCTCTGAAAGTACCAATACTTGTGAGCCTGGGAGTCCCTGCACAGTCTGCTGCTGGCACGTCATGAGTCGCGCACGGCTTCAAACACTGCGGTCCCTGCTATCGCTTGAAAAGCACTGAACGCGCAAGCGAAACTTGCCGGCGTCCTCAAGGTTGACGCCTGTCTGACGTGATTGACCTCAAGGAGGAGGAAGGGGATAGAGAAGGGCAACAAGGAGAAAGCAGAGGGTGAAGACAAATGACAGGACAGAAAAAGAGGATGAGGAGGGGCAGGACAGGGAGGAGGAAAGACGGAGGAGGCAGAGCCGAGAATGGAGGTCGAGGAGGAGGGAGGGGTTTTGGAGTCAAAAGCGTGCTTTCGTGGCTGAAGTGACCCTCCCGCGACCCACCCGCGACCCACCCGCGACCCACCCGCGACCCACCCACGACCCACCCACATTGCTTTGACGAAAAAATGGGCGCCTGCGGCGGGCTCGTCGTTTACTTTGTGACAGTTACGCGCCTGCGGCGGGCTTCTTCAAAGCCTCACAGACTGCCGATTCCCCGCCGGCACCTCGCTCGCATCCGCAACAGCGGGGTGCTATATAACACAACCGAAATTCAGAAACCGTTCCGAATACGCGAGGGTCAAGGCCGTGGAAGGGAGGCCGCCAGGGGCGCCTGCCGCGGGCGCCGCGCCCTTGGTGACCTGGAGGAGGCCAGGCTCGGCCTCGGCGGCGTCCATAGATGCCAGGCCACTCCTCCTCCTCCTCCTCCTCCTTCTCCTCCTCCTCTTCATCCTCTTCCTCCTCCTCTTCCTCCTCTTCCTCCTCCTCCTCCTCCTCCTCTTCCTCCTCCTCCTCCTTTTCCTCCTCCTTTTCCTCCTCCTCCTCCTCCTTTTTCCTCCTCAGCCTCCCTATCCTTATTCCCTATTAGAATATACTCCTACTCCCCCCTCAGGCCGGCCATTAGGGGCCGCATCCGGGGGGTCCCATCCTAACCTGTAAAAAACAATACAAAATCAACATGTTTCTTATTTTTTCCTCTCGACATGGACGTCCTGTCGTCCACGGCGATAATCCATTGCAGAAAATACCACAAAGAGCACACGCGCGCGTTCATGTCAGAATCCTACCGAACACCTTGTGTTTGCAAGCATTTCAACATAAAAACATCAAAAACCCAATGCTTTTTCACAAAAATTCTACAAATTTCCTGCCCGGGCTCTCTTGCTGAAATCATCATAGGAAAACCATCGGAATCTTAAGAATTCTGTCAAATCCAGCGATTTCACGTCATCGCGCGGTGCACTCGCGATGCTCTGTCATGCACCCAGGCCGCGAATCCTGTGCAAAAAATACCACAAAGAGCACACTCGCGCGTTCATGTCAGAATCCTACCGAACACCGTGTGTTTGCAAGCATTTCAACATAAAAACATCAAAAACCCAATGCTTTTTCACAAAAATGCTTTGGGGTGTCCTGTCAGACCGTCGGGCTTCCTCCGGCCACCTCTGGCTTCCTGCGGTGTACCGGGCCATTCTCGACTCGTCTGGCAATGCGTGCGCGGCATTCAACACGCGCTCGCCAGTTCCCGTCGGCAACCGCCATCGCGGCCGCATCAGCTGTACCAAACCGGCTGGCCGGTGTGACTTCGGCCCCCAGTTGTGCCAGCTTTGCTTCTTATGTTGTGGGAGGGCGGGTGGGACTGGGCATGCCATGCTTGACTCGCTCGAGCTGGCTAGCTTGACTACTACTCCTACTCCTACTCCTACTCCTACTCCTACTCCTACTCCTACTCCTACTCCGATTCCTCCTCCTACTCCTACTCCTACTCCTACTCCTACTCCGACTCCTACTCCTACTCCTACTCCTACTATCCTTAGTCCCTATTGAAATATACTCAGATTCCCCCGTCTGTCCGGCCGATAGCAAACACACCTGGGGGGGGTCCCATCCTAACTATAAAATAAAAATAAAAAAGTAGTACGAAGTCCCCGTTGTTGCTCTCAACATGGCCTGTCTTGTCGTCGACGATGCGAAATGCGTGGCAAGAGTGGGACGCGGCGCAGATTGCGCGCGGACGTCAATCTGGACCCTCCCATCCTCACTTTAAAAAATCAATACTAAGCCCCTGTTGGTCCTCTCAACGTGGCCTGCCTTGTCGTCGACAATTCGAAATGCGCAACAGGAACGGGACGCAGCGCACATCGCGCACGGACGTCTGGGGGAACCCCACGCGGGAGGGGCCATCCGATCTCTCAAAAACCAATACAAAGTCGACATGCGTTTTCTCAGCGAGGATTTCCTTGTCGTCAGCTTTGCGAAATGCGTGGCGGGAATGGGGCGCGGTGCACATCGCGCGCGACAGGGCGAAATGTCGTTCCCGCTTCGGCGCCGCGCGCATGTTTTCTGCAAGTTACGTTCCGCTAAGGCGCGGCGCACATTTTTCGATCGCCATTTCGTCGAGCGCCTAGGGCCCCCATTGGGGCCTTCCAGGGTTTCCTGGGACATCCTGGAGTTTCCCGTGGCTTCCCCAGGGCCTCGTGGATCCTCCTGGAGCCTCCTGAGGCATCCTGGGGTTTCCTGGGATTCCCCGGGGGCTTCCTGACACTTCCTAAGTCTTCCTGAAGCCTCCTGCAATTACGTGGGGCTTGCTGGGCACTCCTGAACCCTCCTGGGGCTTCCTGTGGGTCGCTGGTGTTTCTCCTGAGGCCTCCTGGGGCCTCCTGAGGCTTCCTGGGGCCGACTCGGCTCGTGCTGAAATGCCAGCGCAGTCTTTGAGACTCCCCAAAGATTCTCTATCAGTAACAGCCATCGCGGCTGCATCAGATGTGGCAAACCACCTTGGCTACTACTACTACTACTACCACTACTACTACTACTACTACTACTACTACTACTACTACTACTACTACTACTACTACGACTACGACTACTACTACTACTACTACTACTACTACTACGACTACGACTACTACTACTACTACTACTACTACTACTACTACTACTGCTACTACTACTACTACTACTACTACTACTACTACTACTACTACTACTATTACTACTACGACTACGACTACTACTACTACTACTACTACTACTACTACCTACTAATACTAATACTATCATTACTACTACTACTACTACTACTACTACTACTGCTACTACTACTACTACGAGTACTACTACTACTACTACTACTACGACTACTACTACTACTACTACTACTACTACTACTACTACTACTACTACTACTACTACTACTATTACTACTACGACTACTACTACTACTAACAATACTACGAATACTATTATTACTACTACTACTACTACTACTACTGCTGGTACTACTACTACCGCGACTACGACTACCATTACTACTACTACTAGTACTACGACTACTTCTTATACTACTACGACTACTATTACTACTACTATCACTAGTACTACCACTACCAGTACTACTACTAGTACTACGACGACGACTACTACTACTTTACTACTACGACACTACTACTATCTAACTACCTACAACTAACTAACAACTACTTACGTCTTAGTAGACGACTGCTACTTAAGATTACTGACTACTAACTACGACTACGGCTATCGACGTATTCTTGGCCACGATTTGCTACTAACTATTATTACTACTACTACGACTACTACTACCGCGACTACGACTGCGACTGTACTACTACGTTCACTACGACTTACTCCTACTAATACTTTACTACAACGACGAACTACGACTATGTAATACGGACTACTACTAGTACTACTACTACGACGACTACGTACTACTACTAATACTACGACTACGACTACTACGACTAAACTACTGCTACTAACTACGGCAAAATTTACGCGCATGCCTACGACCACTACTATCGGCGACTACTTATCGGGTTACTGCTACTACTACTGGTGTTACTACTACTACTACTACTACTACTACTACTACTACTAACAGCAACTACTACTGCTGCTACTACTGCTGCCACTCCTACTATACTACGCCTCGTACTACCACCACTACGACTACGACTACGACTACAACGGCGACTACGACTGCTACGACTACTACTACGACTACTACTACTACTACTACTACTACTACTACTACTACTACTACTACTACTGTTATTTCTACTACTACTACTACTACTACTACTACTACTACGACTACTACTACACCCAAGAAAAACAATAGTGTACCAAGAATGATTTGAAAACAACTACTACTAATGATTG
>CAUYUJ010020109.1:87208-92208 GCA_963575745.1 Prorocentrum cordatum | reverse complement strand
AGTGGGTGTCTGCGGCATCTTGGGGCTCTCGCCAAGCCGTTCGGCCGCCCTCCTGACCGATTTGGGCCCGTTGGCGGGGCTCAGCAGGGGGGTCCAGGAGCCCCGGAAAGTCCTGAGGACCTTCTGCAAGGGCGTCCAGGGGGTCCCCAGGCCACGGATCCAGGGGGTCCCGTTTTGGAGGGGTGCGGTGGGGAACGCGCTTTCCCCCCCTCCCGGGTTATTGAAAATAGAAAGACAGGACTGGCCGCAGAACGTTCACAGAAGCAGACGGCAAACAGACATTTACACAAAGGCTTCAATTATTTGGAGTATCTCCAGGCTGCCCGCTGTCACCGTTCTTGTTCATCATGTTGATGCGCGGCACCGAGCGCCGAGCAGATGCTGGAGTACAAGAGGCGTTGCGAGCAGAAGCCGTCGGCTGAATTGTTATACGCTGGAGACACGCTGCTGATGGGCACGACCAGCTTCATGTGCAATCGCCCTTCGATGAACTAGCGGTTGAGGGTGCACGTGTCGGAATTGTACCACATTGGGACAGGATTCGATTCATGCATGTACGCTGCAGAATGAATCTTACCACGCCGCAAGGGCACAAATCCCAGAAAAGGACTCAATGCTGTATCTTGGAGCAACAATTTCGAGCTCAGGCCCGCTGTCTGGAGAATTGAATAAACCATTGGGGGCTGCGCGAGGTGAATGTTGCAAACACAGACGCGCATGAAAGCACACAGCAATTGCGATAGCCCGTAAGCTCCAAGTGTTCCAAGCTTTTGTCGCGAGCAAGGCAATGTATTCCTTGAACTCGACCTGGCTGAACAAGGCAGAGCGTCGTCAATTACACGGTTTGCAAGCCGGGAACCGTCGCGGCATCTTGCACATCGTACCTGCGTACGCTTCAAGAATATGTAATCGATAAGTGTTGCTGAGAGCATAACAACTTGCACACCAAGCAGATTTTGAAATACCAGCTTCTGCGGTCAGGGAAAATCGGTAGGACTAGCAGTGAGGCGCCTGACATTTCAGCACGGAAGCCTGCGACCAGCTACGGACACTTGGGCCTGGGATGTAGGGCGGCCGAGGAGTGCATAGGCGGAGTGCCTACTGAGCATAATTTGCCCACCCTTCGCTGCCAAAGAGACCGCGTCGCAAAGCGTTCGCGACCCCTCTGCCTGGTGAAGCCGTGTGGCTGAGTTTGGTTTGTCCCCTCCTTCTTCCGCTCCTCCTACCACGCACGATAGAAATTAAGCAGCCGCGGGCGTGCCGCTTTTCCCGCGAAACGGTGAGATCCGGAGGGCAGTGCATTCCTTCGCCCATGCGCTCCTGCAGATGGCACGAGTGAGCGAGTGAGTGACGAGACCAGCAGAGACGAGACGATAGACGTAAGAAGAACGTGGGGATGGAGGCAGAGAACAGGGGCGACAACAGGACGAGAGGGTCTTGAAGACAGTTGGAGGCACGTGTCGCGTCAAGTGGCGCATGTCACGTTACCACGCCACGTCTCCATACAGCAAGCAAGGGCTAGAGCATCGGGCGCCAGCCGCGCAGTTTTTTCGAGCTTGTAGCAGTAACAAAGATAGAAGGAGATCGTGTTCAATATTGATCCCTCGCGCGAGCACTTACAAACTTGCAACAGATAGATGGATGGACAACTGTTCCTTTTCAAACTAGGGCTCTCGCTTTCGCGTCGCGCACACTCGTCTTGAAACCTTGCAACGGCTACAAGCGTAGGGGATGTACTCTTCAAAATGAAGATCTCGCCTCAGTGCCGCGCACGATAAACTTAAAAGCTTGCAGCCGCCAGAGGCATGCAAGACGTATCCTTTGTTCAAAGGGAGGCTCTCGCTTCAGACTTCCCTGAACCTCAAGCCGCCCGAGAAATAAATGTATGTAACAGCTGTCAGGATGGAGGGCGCTTCCTTTTCAAATGAGGCTCTCCATTTGGGCTTTCCTCGAAATACATGACCAAAAATGTACACATATTGGGGACAACCCTTTTTCAAAACGGAAATGCCGATGGACACCTCGTTGACCTGTATGACCATATCTTGCGTACCCCCTCTTGTACGCAAAGCGGATGATGCAAGACAGCTCCATTCAAAACGGGGCTCCCACCCGAACAGCAGGCCCAAAGGGTGTTGGTATTTCAAAGGGCGCTCCTTGCAGTAAAATGGAAAGCCTGTAGAGAATTACGAGAAGGGGCCTTGGGACAGGAGGGTGTATTGAAGCATCGCTGAAGCATCTTAGGGTTACTTTGGTGGTCGCCCTTCTCCTCCTCCTCCTCATCATAATCCTGATCATCATCAGCAGCAGCATCGTCATCGCCATCATCATAATCATCATAACCTGCATCGTCATCATCATCACCATGATCACAAACACCATCACCATCACCATAAACATTTTCATCGTCATCAGCGTCATCATCAGCAGCAGCAGCATCATCAGAATCATCATCAACATCAGCAGCATCAGCATCGTTATCCTCAACCGCATCCGCATCCGCATGCGCATCCGCATTCCTCTTCTGGTCCTCCATTCCTTGTCCTTATGAATAACTCCTCCCTGTCGCACCCCGAAGCCAGTCGAAGGGCGGGCTGGGCGTTTCGCCTGAGACCTCCACGCCATGTGTGAGACTAAAGCTTGAGAACTGACAAAAACATGTCACAAATGGAGGGCGGGTCGCTTCCAAACTGTGGCTCTCGCCCTGACGCAGCGCACACTCGTCTTAAACATGTGCAAGAGCTTCACGGATTGAGGGCGGGTGGCTTTCAAAATGTGGTTCTCGCCTTAGCGCCGCGCACCTTCGTGTTGCAGGATTGCAAGAGTTTCGCGGATTGATGGCAGGTGGCTTTCAAATGTGGCTCTCGCCTGAGAGCCGCGCACATTCGCTGTAAGAATTCAAGATATTCACGGATTGAGGGCGAGCGTCTTCAAAATGCGGCTCTCGTTTTGGCGCCACGCACATTCGTTTCAAAAAACTCGCGAGGGCTTCACGGATTGACGGTTCCTTTTCACAATGTGACTCTCGCCATAGCGCCGCGCACAATCATTTCAAAAAATTGCAAAGCGTTTCACTGGTTCTCATGGTTAACGAGCCAGAAACGGTGTTTTGGAGCGATTCATGACTGTCAGGGCACAACGGTGACAATGACTCGCGGTGTTGCAGTTCCAGGATTGGTGGTCTGGCACGATTCAGGATCCTCAAAACTTAACAATCTCGTTGACTCGTGGCGTTGCAATCCTGAGAATGGCGTTTGGGCACGCTTCAGTATTTTCACCCGGTTGTCCCCCCACAGGGCACTTCCCTCTGGGAATGAACCCGTTGTAGGGGCCTGTAAAGAGAGAGCTTGAGGGAGGCTGTATTCCAACAACGAAGATGCATCTTGGGTTTACTGAAGGGGAACTGGGACACACAAATAAATGCACACAAATAAAACTATTCCCCATATTTTCCCATATTTTCTGGGTTCTTGTCTTCCCCCCACTTCCTATATTTTCCCACATTTCCCGGGAATCGCCGATTAATTGTGTCTGTGTGTTTTCTTCTCTCCTGATTTACACTGGTTCCCATCCTCATCCCCATCATATTCCCCCTGCCTCCAGCCGACTCCTTCTGCTCCAGAGCTGCGACCCGAGGAGCCCCCGCGACTCTGCCAGCCCTCCTCCTCCTCCCGATTTTTCCTGATGGCATGATGGTGCTCCGCAAAGCTCTCCTCCTCCTCCTCCTCCTCCTCCTCCTTATCCTCCTCCTCCTCCTCATCCTCCTCCTCTTCCTCCTCCTCCTCCTGCTCGTCCTCCTCCGCCCCAACCGCGGGATGGCCGAGAGCACGGGCCTGGGAGCCGCCGATCTGGTCCCCGAACCACCAGCCGGAGAAGTCGGCGCCGTCGCGGGCGTCCCAGAAGTAGAGGAAGACGTTGACCCCGGGGTGCCCAGGGATCGCCTGCGGCAGCGGCCACGGCAGCGGCCCGCGGCCACGACCGCGGGCGCCGCCCGCCGCGGGGGCTCGCCGCCGGGCGAGGGGAGCCCACTCGGCCGCTTGGTGGCTGGGCCCGCTCGGCGGCCGGTCAGCCGAGGGGGGGGGCACGGGACGGCAGGGGGGTCGTCGTCGGACACAGTGGCACGGCCAGTTCGCGCGCTCGGAGTCGACACCGGGTGGCCCCCGGGAGCCGGGGCGAGCGGGAGAACGGAAGAGGAGCCGGGCGAGGGCGCCCGGGAAGAGAGGCCAGTGGTGCCTGGATGGGGCTGGGCAGAGCGAGCTGCGGCAGGACGGTGGAGTATAGGGAGGAAGGGGGAGGACGAGGAAGAGGATGTAGGCCGAGGGGCAAGGGCGAGAGCACGGGGTGGAAAGGGGGAGGGCCAGAGGGGGAGGAGGTGGGAAGAGAGGGGAGGACGGCAGGGGAGGGGAGAAGAGAGGAGAGGAGAGAAGAGGAGAGGAGAGAAAAGAGAAAAGAGGGAAGAGGAAAGAGGAAAGAGAAAAGAGGAAAGAGGAAAGAGGAGAGGAAAGAGTAGAGGAAAGAGAAGAGGAGAGGAGAGGAGAGCAAAAAAAAAAAAAGGCAGGGGAGGGAAAGGAAGGGGAAGGGAGAGGAGAGGCGGGAAGTACGGAGGTGGCGCCTCGCTTTTCTTGTACGTCTTCCGCCCGTGGTTCGTACCCTGCTCCGTGTAGGTGCCTAACAGGATCTGCACTTCCGCGCCCTGGGGCAGATCAGAATACAGCAGCGAGAAACCCAAAAGCGCCTCATGCCGCTGGGAGCATGGTATCCTCTTCCCTCCTCCTCCTCCTCCTCCTCCTCCTCCTCCTCCTCCTCCTCCTCCTCCTCCTCCCTTCCACCTCCTCATTCTGGGCTCCCGAAACTGAATTATATGATCGGCATTCCCTTAGGGGTCCCTTATGTGAACCGCTGTGCTTCTGGACTCCCTTCCCTCCTCCTCCTCCTCCTCCTCCTCCAACACCACCTCCTCCTCCTCCTCATCCTACTCCTCCTATTCCTTCGCCTCCTCC
>CAUYUJ010020109.1:80000-85000 GCA_963575745.1 Prorocentrum cordatum | reverse complement strand
TGCACTCAGGATAAGATTACAGGCGGACGATTCCTGCTTGTCCTGTCTGAGGCCGCAGAGGTCGAAACGGAGGAAAGAGCAGGGGTTGGATTACTGTTCTCTCCGATGACACGTCGCACCCACTTTGGTTCCAGACCAACTGCGAATCCGCGGGGGGGAAGTCGTCATTTGCAGTGCCCACGCGCCCCAGTGGGAAGCCATTCGCCAGCCGGCAGGTTTTCTTCTTCGAGAGGGCCAGCTTCCTCGACAGCCACTCCATTCACGGACAAATGTTGCTGCTTGGCGATTTCAATGCCACATTATACAATCGCTCTCCCGGAATAGGGGACGCGCTGGGGCCGTTCATGTTCAGGAACCGCACGCGCAGCACAACCCAGAATCCAACAGAACACTCCTGCCCGAACTTTGCACCTCTCGCATGCTCGCTGTTGACAGCACTATTTTCGACGAATCTCCAGAGCATCATATTACGTATTGCGATTTTGGGCGTTCGCCAGCGGATCCCCCGGCGCACCACAACAACGAGGAGCTAGACCTGGTAATCGTGTCGATGGAGTGGCTAGGGTGCTTGAAAGTGTAAGGAGCGTCGAACGGAAGGCGCTCGCGTCGTATCATTGCCTCATGATTGCGTCCCTGGGCGTGGATATCCCTCGCAAAGAAAGCGGCCCCCACGAGCCCAGGCGACTGCTTGGCGCATGTCGAAGCGAAAAAAATGGCCAGCACATGTTCTGACGCCTGTACTTATATGAGCACGGAGGCGCAAACGTCCAGCAGCTCGCGTCGAGCATGACAAATGCCTTCCCATGTGCTGACGTTTTCCCGACCAGCGCGAAGAGACCGCGGCGACCGTGGAAATCTTACAGGAAACTCCAGCTCATAGACCAGGGAGACGTAACGAGGGCGCACGGGACGACACAGGAGGAGCGACGCCTGCACTGCACTGCGCGACACTCCGTCCGGGCAAAACGTTCGAAATGGCTAGAAAGCCGGCGTGCTTCCAGAGATTGGGCGCCGCTCCGCGCGCTGGGGGAGGGGCGCTGGCGCGGCAGAGCCGATTAGCCGATGTGGAAGGTCGTCTGGTGGACTCCGACCAACGCGCCGACACAATGGCAGAATACCCTTGCGGAGACCAGTAGGCGGCGCGGCCGACAAGCGCAGCGCCCCACGGGGAACCCGTCGGCGACGAGCTGGCTGTGACATGTGGCCCTATTGACGACACCGAAGTCGCCACGGCAGCTGCTCGGATGAAGCGAGGCTGAGCGCGTGGGAAAGACGGCACCCGCCTGAGTTCTGGAAGACAATCTGCCGCGCTGGGACGCCTGCGTGCAGATGGGCCGTCGATCTGCGCAACATGTGCTGGACCGACGCCGAAGATCCAGCATAGTGGCACGAGGAACTACTTGCAACAATCTTCACGGCCGTTGGCTACAGGATTGGCAGGCTAAATGCGGGCGGGGCCGAGAGCCGCATTTGACGCACCCAATCTGGCTTGAAGTCCAAGCACGGCACCGTGGACGCCATCTTCCTGGCCCAGCGGATTATTGAGCGAGCTTGAGCCGAGAAGGGCGGGCAGATCGTCTTGCTGGCGCTCAATTGGGCGAAGGCCTTCGACAGCGTCTCCCCAGACTCTCTGGCACCAGCACTTCTCAGGCTTGGCGTGCGGGTGAAGTTCGTGGAAATGGTGCGGGCGATCTAACGGGAGCGCACATTCTACGTTCGGGACGCGGGCTCGACTTCGGCGCCGATGGCACCACAGCCTGGCATAAGCCAAGGGTGCCTGCCGTCGCCCTTCCTATTCGCAATCGTGAGGACAACTGTATCTCAAGACGCGAACGAGGAGGCCGGTCCAGAGCCAGACCTCTCCCAGGCAGTACAGACATTGGTTCACGCCGACCACACGCTGCTGGTGTCTGGCGAGTCCGGTCCAGCGACGGCATAGAAGCGCAGCATCGAGAAGGCA
Organism: Prorocentrum cordatum; assembly: GCA_963575745.1. Lineage (NCBI taxonomy): Eukaryota > Dinophyceae > Prorocentrales > Prorocentraceae > Prorocentrum > Prorocentrum cordatum. Next base: position 83,040 of record CAUYUJ010020109.1, on the reverse strand, counting down.
AGATCACAGTACGGTACGCAGTTCAAGTGGCGCGAGCTGGAAGTTCTGGTCGTTGGATAGTGCGCAAATTCCTAGGCCTGATGGGTCTTGGGTGCTGGGGAAAGATGGCATTGAATATCCAGGCAGCTTGATGTCTAGCGATGAAGAAATGGCCCTGAACTCTCACGCCAACTTGGTATCGCGCGGGCGGACTTCGACAAGTTGAAGCCAATGTGGGGCCAGTCCACGCTGACGCAGTCAAGGAAGCTTGAGATCATCACCGCGTGCGTTATCGACAAACTGTTGTACCGTCTGTATACGACATTCTCGAGCCAGGCGGAATCGAAGAAGATCGACGCTTTCCACGTGAGATGCTTGAGGCAAGTGCTCCGCATTTCGCATTCGTACACTCGCCACGTGGAGAATTCGTATGCTCTGCAGCAAGCAGGCGCCACGCCGCTGAGTAATGCCTTTCTGAATGGTCAGATGCTGCTCCTAGAGCGTATCGCACAGAAGCCAGCTGACGACCTGGCCAGGAGCACTGTCCTGCGCTCTTTTCCACGCGAACTATCAGCGCAGAGCTTCAAGCAAGCGGAAACGGGGGGGCCCCAGGCAAAATTGGACCGAATCAGCTTTTGCCCGCGCTGTCCAGGCCACGAGAGTGGGGAGGCCCTGCCGGGGCTCTGGCAAGACAGCGTACGTTCTGCCGCAGCCTGGCGCGCAGCGCTGAAGAGGTATTGCGACGCCCTGTGAGGCCACGGCCTTTGGGCTCATGTGCAGGAGAGGAGCCCCCCTCCCCGCTGAAGCTCCTGCCACAGACCAGGGGGCGAAGAGGTAACGTCGCTCTCTAATGGGCTTACCGCCATCGTGCTACCATCGTGAACGCCGAATCAGGAGCGAAAAGGCCTTTCTGGCCCCAGCGAGCCTCGAACACAAATTCGGCTCCACGATCCACATCTAATGAACGGACCGACCCTTCTGAGCCCAAAGTGGTCTATACTTCAGCGTCTTCATTCTGCTTTGACGGCAAGACCAGACAAGGGCGGGTGAAGGAGCACGAAGTGGGCGGCGTTAAGAGCGGCGGGCATTGGTAAAACCAGCGGGTCCTCCTCCTCCTCCTCCTCCTCCTTTTGACATTGCACACGGTTCCAAAAGAGTGCGTCGTCGTCCTCCACCTGAGGTCTGCTAACCGCCTCGTAGTCTACACGACCCTTGCTGTATTTTCTCACGCGTGACGGGAGAGTGTCCTCGTGATGCGAGAAGCACAACACTCCGTACCCCAACCTCTGCCTTCATATAATCTTGACACGGACGGGCCCTTCGGCCTCGGATCTCATGCCGCGTCGGTCCCTCCGTAAAAACTTAAGCACATCTCAAGCAGGATATACATCGCATACAAATCCGTATGGAAAACAGGGTTGGGAATCTGATCCAGCACAGGCGAAATCTAACCCACACGGACGGAAATCAGATCCACAGCAACTCCAGTCATAATCGAAATCAGATCCGCGCACCCAGAGTAAGATCCGCCACAAATCCAGTCATACACGGCGTGGTCCTACTTCAATTCGCTAATCCCTGGCCCAGGGAAGAAATGAAACCACCTGCGTCCTGGGGATATCTTTCTCTAGACGTCGGCGAGAACGAAGCCGAACGTCCTCCAAGTTCTCCTCCTCCTCCTGCTCCTGCTCCTCCTCCTGCTCCTCCTCCCCTCTCCCTCCGTCGCCCCCCCCTGCTACCCGCTTGGCTTCAACCGCCCTGTGCGGGGGGGGGGGGGTCAGGCCTTAGCATGTCTGGGAAACTTGGGCCACTCCACGCCGGGAACGTGGGGGAGGCTCACGGGTGCGTTCACCCTTCAGGGGGGGGAGGGGGGGGGGCGAGGGGCCGTGACTTGCCCGTCCCCTGCCACGCGCAGGCACGCCGCCGAGGGTCCTGGGAGCTTGGACACGCGAGACTGCCGGGTGCCCGCCCGTCAGGAGCGAGGCCATCTGCTGCTGCTTGTGCCTCCCCCCTCCTCGGGCTCGTTTCATGGGCCGTACGGCGGGTTGCTTCCGTGACGACTTCTGCGTTGGCTTCTGACACCGCGTGGATCGTTCAACCTTGAACGATCGGCTGCTGTTCGATCGCCAGATCTCTCCATACTGGCCGATTCTGGGCCACTGGCGGAGTTCGACCTTGAACGCCCGCGCCGGGGTCGTCGCGGCGTCGACACGACACGAACCTGCCGCGTCCCTGCCAGGACAAGTTCGGCCCTTCAGGGAAGCCGGACCCGTGCGGGGGTCCTCGCGAGCTCGCGCAGAGGAGGGCAGCATTTGGCGTTTCTGCTGACAGGGACATGTCTCGGAGGTAGGTGGTGTCCTGTGACCGCGTGGGGGGTCCCTGCAGGTTCCCGTCGGATTCCTCTGGATTGCCTCTCCTCCTTCCCCTCCTCTCGGGCACACGCTAACATGGATCACAGATCCCTGGGCCGAAGAACTACGACCTCAACATAAAGCCTATGCCGCCTGATCTGGCGACGAATCGCGACGACTCTGTACGAAAACGGGACCCGCCTCTAATCCACGCGCCTTAATCAAATCTTGCGCTTCCTCGATCCTCCCCCTCCTCCTCCTCCTCCTCCTCCCCCTTTTACCCCTCCAGCACAGTCCTTGTCCTTGGACATGGTTGTCACCCTGTACGTGGTCTTCCCTTCCCCGCCTGCTTGGCCCGGTGGCGCCACTGCGCCTGGCCGATGGAGCAGACAGGAGGAGCGGCGGCAGCAGAGGCCGCGGCGGCAGCAAAAAGCGAGGGGCAGGGCAGCAAAAAGCGGCAAGCGGCAAGCGGGTAGCGGCAGGCCGCGGAGGCAGCAGCGGCGGCAAGCGGCGAGCAAAGGGAGAAGGCGGCGATCAGCGGACACACGGCCCTGAATGCAGGCGAGTGCCCAATGAGCCACGGGTTCGAGCGGCAGCGCGTGGCCTGACTATAATGAGGATACGTATCCGAGGCCCGGTGAGAGAATCACACCCTGGACAAACAAAGTCCGGGATCCCTGTAGGATAATAAACAATTTCTCAGGTAACTC
>CAUYUJ010020109.1:0-72500 GCA_963575745.1 Prorocentrum cordatum | reverse complement strand
CCTCCTCCTCCTCCTCCTCCTCCTCCGCAGAGCCATACCCCCCGAGGAGGTGGCGGACGCTTGCGCCCGCCCCTGAGCAGTGGAAACGACACTGGCGCCGACTTCCAGGAACCACGGATCGGGTACATCTTCCATCTCTTGCCTCGCCTCCCCGCAAGGTCATACCCCGACGAAGACGTGGCGGACGCCTACGCCCCCTGAGTATCGGGTGTTCGTTCGAGGGAGTGCAAGTAATCAACGTGGGGTGCAGAAACGTGCACCCTCCGTGTACCTCTGGGCCCGCGGTGGCAGGCCAGGGGCCGCGCAGGGCCACTGTGGGGCCACCTTTCCACACTCCTCGATCCCCCCCCACGCGTTCATTGCCCCCCTGTGGACGTCCGCACGAAAGTCATGGAAACGACCCCGGTGCCGACTCCCAGGAACCACGGGGGGGGCGAGTCCACCCATCCCTCTTTTCCCCTCTCCTCCTTCCCCAGCCCTCTCCGCAGCGGGGGCGCCTCCGGCGGGCTTCGTCCCACCAGCCGCAGCATTCGCCGCTCCCCACGGCATGATGCCAGGCCTCGTGGACTTTCAACAGGCTCGGATCGAAGCGAACTCTGCGTCGGGTCGGGCTGCATCGGCACAGAGTCGAAATTGAATCGGATCGGCTGCGGATCGCCAGAATATCGGAATCGAATCGGATCGGGCTGGCCGAGATCAATATCGAATCGGATCAAACTGATCGAAATTGACCTCACCCTGGGGAGGCCAAGAGCGAATAATTCACGCCAGGATGATGCGGGCAGAGGTCGGAGCGGATCGATACGGGCTGGCAGGCTCTCTGCGCCTGCGCGGGCGCAACCGCGCGGGTGTCAAGAGAAGAGAAGTGCTGAGTCGGATGCTGCGCAGATCTACAGCAGCTGGGTGCAGTGTGCGTCGAAGGTGCATGGGCACGGCCCACCAACCTGCATGTACATAGCGATTCAAGGGCACTGCGCACCAAGCCGTTGGTGTCGATCTTCTGATCGGCTGCCCAGGCAGACAACTCTGGGCATCCCCGTCCTTCGAAAGCGAGAAACAATGTCAGACGTTGTCGAGAGAGCAAACGGGAAAGACAGCAGGCAGACAAACGGTGGCAAGATGGGCGGGCAGGACGTAGAGAAAGTTAGGAAAGGGGGAAGGAGGAAGAAGGAGGGGAGGGAGGGAGGGAGTGAGAGAGAGAGAGAGAGAAAGAGATTAGCCCTCTAGGAGTGCAAGAAGCTGAGTCAGCAGGAGATAAAAAGGCTGTCGCGAGCTGCCCCACAGCGCCGCCCGAAGACAAGCGCGCCGGGACAAATGCAGAACCTCGGGCCTCACAGCTTTAATGCAAGAAAAACAGAGCAAGGGGACCTCAACGCGTCTTTCACCTCCGACGTAAGATTGACCACGCATCGGAACCAGAGCGGGACTGTCTATAGAACAACGGCACCATCATCTTATTCAAGGGAACAACCATACAATGTAGTGGGGACCGTGTTCGCATAAAAGAGAGTGGAAAGACCTTCTGTGGAACTTCACTATCGATTCCATATCAATGTTTGCAGTACTTCCCCGATGCCTCAACGAACAACATACAGCCAACAGCAAGGTAAGCAGTTGAGCCTTTGTGAAGCCATCAGGACCAGGGACGAGCAGTACATTACAGAAGAAAAAACACACCATTCACTTGCGAAAAGGCGATCCATCAGACTACGACCGTCCAAAGTCTACTCAAAATACTCAAAACACATCGCCCAACCAAGCAGATTCCCCGAATCAAAATAGAGGTAGCTGAATACGTCGCAGAGCCTAGCAGATCCACGAATGCCAGTGCAAGCACGAGAAGACAGCCGAACCGAGCAAATCCCCCGAGCCCGTGCGCAGGTGCCAGAATCGCGAGCAGCGTCGAACCGAGCGCCAGCCACTCCACGCGAGCACCCCTTCGCGGATAGTGTACACAACGTCTACCAGATGCGGGGACGCGACGTTTCTCTGGTTCAGGAGCGCTGCTGAGGTGAGACGAACCTTCTGTAACGCCTTGGCCAACTCGGTCGAAATCTCGCATCACCCGTCGGTGGAAAAACGGACGACCAGACCGAGGTCATTCCCAAAGGCGGTGCCTTCGCTGGCGTGTTTCCAAAGACTTGCATTCGCCTTGAGAGTCACGGCGATGAGCTGCGCCAGGCGAACTTGACAGGCTAGCGAGCGAGCACAAGTCAGGGACTGGCAGGGACTGGCAGGAATACCAGGACAAGAGGGCATGGCGGTCGGCCACTCCCGCAAGCGGGACGCAGAAAGACATACCAGTACTATGCGCCCCTCCTTGGAGCCGCACGCACGAACCGACCACAAAATACGACCACGGCATCGTATATCGTTACCCTTGCGGTATTGCCAGCAAGCGCCCGCCGAACGTATACTATAAGACTTCTGAGCGCGCGCGTCGCCCCTGTGGGGCAGACGCACACGTAGCATCAGGATGTTTGGGTGATGCCGAACACATGTTCGTCGCCCTCCGTTTGGTCGTTGTCTGCCAACGCGCACGGCTGAGGATCATACGGCCTGCGGCTGACGTCCCGGCCCAGACCTGCCAACACTTCGGACGGATGCTCCGACGGCGGAACGCCTCGACCCTAACATGTTGCCCCGTTTCGCGGCGAGCCGTGGAAGCAGAACATCAAGGTCTTACAAGCGAGCTGGCAAGCCTCGGCAGACTTATCTGCATCACTGGTCGTTTTCTGCAGGCCCTGGGACCTCGAGACGGCCAGGACAAAAACGGCCGCCGCGTGTTGTTTGCCCGACGCGTTCAGGCATCCCAGAAGGAGATACATGATCCTGGCCCCCACGATTGGACTCGCCTGTGTCGCGGTGAGAGAAAACTCCACGTCCTGGTTCTGGGAGTCGGCGGACTCAACCGAACAGGCCCGCACGCTTGCGCGCACCCGCATCTACTCGACCTTTTTCTCTGTGATGCTCTGCACGTCCACTTTGAACCGCGTAGGTCAGAGTGAGGGTGCCAAACGTTCTCATACCATCCCGGGGTGCGTGCGTCAACTTGGTTTCCACGGCAAGAGTTGTTATTGTTTGAATTGCTGTGTTGTCGTCATCCTCGTCAGCGACCCAGCAGTGAACCACCCTTGACCCGCCCGCGACCCACCCACGACCAGCCCGTGACCCACCCGCGACCCATCTGCGATCCGACCGCCACCCACCCGCGATCCACCCACGACCCATCCACATTGCTTTGGCGAAAAGTCAGCGCCTGCGACAGGCTCGCTGCGCAATGGGTGGAAAAACTGCGTTTGCGGCAGACTTCATCGAAGTGGTGTTCGACCCTCGCAGACTGCCGACGACCACCCAGGCCTTTACTTGTATCCGCATGAGCATCTGAACATGAGTATCATGAGAATCTGAAGAATTTCCGACACATCCCATGCTATTCTCCACCACCTCCGAACATCTCCCAGACCATTAGAGGCACTGCGAAAACCTCACTACCGCTTGGACAACGTCTTCAATCTCCAAACACCTCTGAGCGCCTTTGTCACGCCCCCTGCCACTCCACCCTCCCGCCCACTCCCACCCTCCACTACGGCAGGATCGTATGGTTTCTGACTTCGCGTGGGACGTTCAAAATTGAACGATCGGCGGTGATTCGATCCCCAAATTGGTCCATACGGGCCGATCCTGGGCCACTAGCAGCGTTGACCCTTGAGCGCCCGCTCTGGAATCGCCGCCGCGCCAGCAGGACACGAACCCACTGCGTCCCTCGCATTCCAGGGGTCCGGACGACACCTGATCAGCCAAGAGATACCCGAAGGCCCCCGGAGCTGCCCGCAGGGCCATTGAAGTATTCCAAAAAAACATGGCTCGACGTGGAGACCCCTCATGTGCATCTCATGTTCTGGCACTTAGCGCTGTGACTGCCTGAGCGCGGGCGAGCCTGAACGTGAGCGCAGCCAAGTAACAATGCGTTTGAGTGTGCGCGGCGTTGCCTGCCGTTCTCTGTCGACAGCCTTTTCATATGCGGCCCCTTCCTGCCGACTCTCCACCTCTCCTCTTCCTCCTCCTCCTCCTCCTCCTCCTCCTCCTCCTCCTCCTCCTCCTCCTACACGTCCACCTCCTCCTCCTCCTCCTCCTCCTCCTGCTCCTCCTCCTCCGCCTCTTCCTCCTCGTCCTTCTCCTCATCCTCCTCTTCCGCGTCCTCCTCGTCTTCCTCCTCCTTTTCCTCCTACTCCTCCTCCTCCTCCTCTTCCTCCTCGTCCTCCTCCTTCTCATCCTCTTCCTCGTCTTTTTCCTCTTCCTCCTCCTCATTCTCCTCCTCTTCCTCCTCCTCCTCCTGGTCCTCCTCCTCCTCCTCCTCGTCCTCCTCCCCCTCTTCCTCCTCCTCCTCTGATGGAGGGCGGGTGGTTTTCAAAGTGCGGCTCTCGCATTAGCGCCGCGCACATTCGTTTCAAACTTTGCAGGAGCGTCACGGATTGAGGGCGGGTCGTTTTCAAAGCGTGGTTTTCCCATTAGCGCCGCGCATATTCTTTTACACTAGTTGCCAAAGCTTCACGGATTGAGGCGGGATGGTTTTCACAGTGTGGTTCTCGCCATAGCGTCGCGCACCTTCTTTTTTTCCCAAAACAGCTTGCTGAACGGGGTGCTGTTGTGATAGAAGCTAACTCCGGCCGAGGGAAGTCGGAGCAGAGACATCCTCACAAAACTTTGATGGTCCGGGCCGTTTCGCTTGAGACATCCTCACAACTCTCGTTTCTGAGTTGGCGGGGATTGGCCGTTTCGCCTGAAACATCCTCAAAAAATTGCGCTCCGGGACGCCGCGTCAGAGGTGGTCCGGGCCGTTTCGCTTGAAACATCCTCGAAACTCTGAGCCCCGAGGTGCCGTGCGAGAGGTGGTCCGGGCCGTTTCGCCTGAGACATCCTCGAAACTCTGACCTCGGAGATGACGCGCGAGAGGTGATCTGGCCCGTTTCGCCTGAGACATCCTCGAACTTCTGAGCTCTGAGATGCACTGCGCGAGGTGGTCAGGCCCGTCTCGCCTGAGACATCCTCGCAACTCTGAGCTCTGAGATGCCGTGCGCAAGGTGGTCCGGCCTGTTTCGCACAAGACATTCTCGCAACTCTGAGCTCCCAGATGCCGCGCAAGAGGTGGTCCAGCCTGGGGGCCCAGAAGACCACATGCTACATATCCGCCCTGGGATCCTGGGAGCCCCAGGAGGCCCAAGAGAGCTCCAGGAGGCCGCAGGACGCCCAGGACAAGCCCCAGGGGTCCCCAGGAGATTCCCAGGAGGCTCCCAGGAGGCCCCAGGAAGCCCCCTATCAGAACGTGTCAAGTTAATACACATCCGGTGTCGATTCGTTGATTTTTCCTGCTCTTGTTGCCCCCCCTCCATTTTGAGACGCCCAAACGGCCACAGGTTAGATATCCCCCCTGGGAGCGCCCCAAGAGGGTTCAGGAAACCCCAGGTGGAGTTCAGGAGGCAAAGTGACCAGGAGGAAGCCCCAGAAGGTCCCCAGGAGGCGCCAGGAAGCACCAGGAGGCCCCCACAACTCGGAGCTCTGAGACGCCGCGCTCGAGGTGGTCCGGCCCGTTTCGCCTGAGATTTCCTCGCAGCACGTTTCGCCCGAGACACCGGCCCGTCTCGCCTGACATCCTCGCAACTCTGAGTTCCGAGAGGGCGTGCGCAAGTTGGTCCGGCCTGTTTCGCACAAGACATTCTCGCAACTCTGAGCTCCCAGATGCCTCGCAAGAGGTGGTCCAGCCTGGGGGCCCAGAAGACCACATGCTACATATCCCCCCTGGGACCTTGGATGCCCCAGGAGGCCCAGGAGAGCTTCAGGAAGCCGCAGGGCGCCCAGGACAGGCCCCAGGGCTCCGCAGGAGATTCCCAGGAGGATCCCAGGAGGCCCCAGGAGGCCCCCCTATCAGAACGTGTCAAATTGATACACATCCGGCGTCGATTCGTTGATGTTTTCTGCTCTTGTGCATTTGGGGGGGGCCCGACGGCCACATGTTAGATATCCCCCCCTGGGAGCCCCAAGAGGCTTCAGGAAGCCCCAGGTGGGGTCCAGGAGGCCCAGGAGGAAGCCCCAGGAGGTCACCAGGAGGCCCCAAGAGGCACCAGGAGGCCCCCGCAACTCGGAGCTCTGAGACGCCGCGCTCGAGGTGGTCCGGCCCGTTTCGCCTGAGACTTCCTCGCAGCACGTTTCGCCCGAGACATCGTCGCAACTCTGGGATCCGAGATGCCGCGCGCGAGGTGGTCCAGCCCGTTTCGCCTGAGACATCCTCGCAAATCTGGGTTCCGACAGCCCGAATTGCACCATCGAACGCGCCATGATGGACTGCAGGGAACAAAAATCTGGGTTCTCAAAACGAGCTTTGAAATTTCTCACAATCTTCGAAAAACCCACCCTAGGTCACCACATTGTCCGTTCTGGCCGAGTCGACCAACTAGCTCCACCCTGCGCCCGAATTCCTCTTAGCTCATCTCGTCGAAGAGCTCTACGAGGTACGTGGAGTGGGTTCTGCCGCGTTCGTCTGTCAAAATAGACATACCAGACCGAGTTCTGGCGTCTGCACCTGTTGATTTCCTTCCGATTGCTGTGCCGAACAGCTCTGCTGCTCATCTGCAGCTCGAGTTAAGTAAAGGAGACCATCACCATCTCTGAAAAATGAACAGAGTATCAATAGTTGTTCGGCCCCAACGCTCATGACAGACCGAGTTCAGGCGTCTAGATATTCTAAACTAATGCATGGACTGGCGCCGGCGGTGAACCGACACCTGATCTGCGGAGTCTGCGTTGGCCGATTCGAGCTCCCTTGAGAGCAGGCCAGGACACAGAGAACCTAACAGCGGAGCTGTACGAGGGCAGCGAAGATGAAAGATTAAAGCGGCAAGATTATGCAGCGAAGCTGCAAGAGAAGTGTGCTATCGACAAATATGTCGGACAATTACGACCGCCATGGCACAAAATTGCCCAATCAAGCTGCTAAAGAAACCCAAGGAACGATCCCGAGGCAGAAAGAATTATGACGGACTTCGGCGCTGGCCACAGTTCTGGCGCGACGAATCTATTGTAAAACACGGTATAACCGTGCGAAAATGCCATGTGCAATTCTCGTGCCAAAATAAGCATAAATCTGCACACGTCCTTTTGGGCCGAAAACAATGTATTTTACCGGGTTCGATGCGCATAACGCGATGCACGCCCGCGGCACTCCGTCATAAATACAAAAGCCAGCTATCCACATATATGCGTGCACAAATCAACAACTCCCGACAATAAACTCTCAGATGCAGCAAGCTCCGCCTGGGTGACAGCACAATGGAGGGTAGCATAAAAGCACGCTTGGCAACTCCGAGGTGCCAACGCTTAGGAGGAAGGCCAGGGGGGAGGGAAGCAGGCGGCAAATTAAAAAAAGATAAAGATGTCGATCACCCAACCGCATGATGTGCCCAACTCACATTTGCCACCATCAAAAGAGCCTCTCACCGGGTGTACACTATATTGACCAGAACGAATAAAAGAAAAAAGTGTATGGACATCCCACCGCACATCTAATGTAGTCAGCCCTTCTCTGACCACATGCGTCTCGTGGTCCGCCTCTGTGTTCCCCTCCCGATAGACCGATTTCCAGATATCACGGCTTACACACGGAATACAGTGTATTGTGCATGGCAGCTACTGTTTGGCTATATATTTCATTCCAACATTTGTTTTTGCCCGTCAGCCAGCGTGCTACACACGGACTACCCCCCTCATTTGTAAAGCCAGCACCCCAGGGTTAATCCTCCATGTAGCTTCGTCCCAGCAATCCTTTTGGCACAACGATCGTTTTCATGTTGTTATTGGAGCTAGAGACCTGATAATTCGACTGGCAGACGCGGCATAACCCACTTCAGGTGCGAAAAATCTGCTTTCTCAAAATGAATTGTCAAATATCGAGCAACCAAAGTCACCACTTTGTCTCTTTGGTCGGGTCGACCAACTGCGAGCCGGCGGTAAACCGTCAACCAGATTTTGTTGCGTCTTTGCTGGGACCATCTTGGCCACTGAGGCCAGGCCCAACGAAGTCTCAGGCGAAGCGAAGCCTCAAAATTGTCAAGCAAGCAGTCCGCTCTTATAGAGAAACAGAAACATGCATGACCAAAGACGTTCGCACAACCTGTGGGAGAGCATCGCAGATGCGCTCCGCCGCTGAAGGCTCGTACAACCCTACAACAGTGAGAACACTGAAGAGGCAAAACTAAAACTACGACAAGAGAGCCAGGAGACCTGGCCAAGAACTGAACATGCACACACTGAATTATTAGAGCTCAAACAATGCACAGAATGACCACACGAGGCAATCACAATCAACAATCAAAAGACCACGCGAGGCAATCACAATCAACAATCCAATACAATACAGCGTACAATACACAGAGAGGTAATGCATGCAGACAATCATGTTCAAAGCTGCCCTATCGTTTGCCTTTGCCTCTGCCTTTGCGGCTACCTCTAGAGCTCCCACCGTTATCGGGAGAAACTCGAATGGTTTGGGAAGATTCGGGAACCAACTTTTGATGTCCAGTCTTGGCTATCACATCCGAAGCGACACGGACAGACGACGACCCCGACGGAGAGGCGATTCGTCCACGTGGCGACGAAATTCTGAGCTCTTGGGGCTCCCACATTTGCTGTAGTCTCCGGGTGTCTGCTGCGAGTCCCCGCGGGTCTGCGCGACTGGCACTCTCGAAGAGTCCGTCTGGAACAAAACTGAAACAATCGACAATGTACCCTGGAGCTTTAAACCTGGCCTACTCGGCACGGTCCATTTTCCCCGTCACGAAACGGTGAGATTTGAGACAATCCAAAAGTTCTCCCGGAAACGAGTGAACATGATCCGTGAGGTTGAACAAAGTATGGAACCAAAATGATACATGATGTTTTGGGATGGTCATTGGCTCTGTCATGAGGTCTACAAATAATTCAAGCCCCTGGGTTAAATACTGCAGCGCAATCTGGCCGGTGAACCCCTTCTGGGCAGTGCTCCTGTCAATCCATGTTTTGACGGCGTCCTGGAAAGTGAGCTGAGTTTGCACACAGGCGTCCTTCAAAGTGAACTGAGTATGCACGCCAGCATCCATTGAAGTGCACTGAGTTTGCACACAGGCGTCCTCGCAAGTGAACTGAGTTTGCACGCCGGCACCCATTGAAGACACTCAAATGCTTTGAGAATGCACTTGGACATCAGCATCAATTCAGGACACTCGAATGCTCTGAAAGGGACAGTGCACTTCGTCAACCTGGACACGAGCATCAATTGAAAATACTCGAATACTTTGAGAAGCATATTCGACCTCGTCAACCTGGACCCCAGCATCAATAGCAGAAGAAAAACCGCGAAGTGCAACGGAATCAACTTTCGGGCAGCTATCAGAGGGATGGAGTAATGCTGTCAACAACTTATTAGCCTGAGCATCCAACTCTGCATGCAAGACCGCGTCACGGGCGACTAGGCCTTCGAGCACCAACGGAAGAGGACAATTCGGTCGAACCCATCCAAGTTGGCAAGCCCGAGCCCGACGCAAACACCTGAATGCGAGACTCCGCACATGAGGCATTTGGCACAAACAAGACCACAAATGATAGGTATATGGCAGAAAATGAGGGAAGATGTGTGAGGACACCTGAGAGATCACAACAATGAAATACTGCAAATTGAACAATATGCAATCCACTCAAGGCAGATCTGAAAGAACAGAGACTTACGAGCACCACTGTAGGCAGCGAGGAACAAGTCAGCGTATACAAATTGCCACCACCAAACCGCAACGAGAAATGGATATGAGAGACCAACAATGACAAGCAGGATGTAAAGGAAGATGGGCAGTTGCGTAAGCAGAGCAAAACAACACGCTAGCTCAACGTTCACCTTCGCGTAGGTTCCCCAGGCAGGAGAAAATGAGCGTTCGCGGAGCCTTGAGCCTTGAGCCTAGAGCCGGGACCTCGTAGAGCTCTGAATAGACGAAGTCGGTTCCCATATAACAACAGAACAACGCTTCTCAATACCAGCTTGAAAAACAAAGCAATGTTGTTCTCGGTATTGCACAATGTTGGTCCCCCCTAGTCTTTTGATCGAAATAGTGCAGCTAGAGTCCTGAGGATTGCACCATCGAAAGCGCCATGATTCACTGGAATAAAAAATTGAAATTTGCAAAAACGAACAAACCGGCGGTAAACCGTCGACAAGGTTACTGCCGAAACTCTTTCCAGAACACGTGCAGGAGCGAGAGTCGAAAAAGAAGGAACACGTTTTTCTGTTTGTATGTAACGTCGGTTGCTCCAAGTGTTTTGATAGTGATACTGCACCTACGGGCCTGAGAATCACACAGCCGCACGCGTCATAGCCCACTACAAGTGCGAAGAATCTGTTTTCTGAAATCAATTGTAAAGTATCTTTGAAATATTAGCAAAACCGACCAAAAGTCATCACTTTGTCTCTTCTATCGACCGACTGGCGCCGGCGGTGAACCGTCAATCTGGTCACCGCCAGGAACCTCGTACAGCTCCTTGCAGGCACGGAAGTGCTGAGAATCGAAGCAGACAGCTTCTCGGGACCTTTCTCAAAAAACGTAAACTTTCTATTTTTCGATGTCACTCCGATATCGGTTTCCGCTAATTTTTGGATAGTAAAACTCTCTGTAGAGAGCTCATTCACCCTCTCGCCGAATTCCTCTAGCTCTTCTACCATCAGAGCTCTACGAGGTACTGGAAGTGCAAGTAAACGCGGAAGAACTAGAAGGGCAAGCAGATAGCTTCTGATGAAATTTCTGTAAAACTGGAAAATTGTATTTTTGGACTGTCAACGCGAAGTTGGCCCCTGGCTTCGCTCGGGAGAACTTTTCGACGAAATTAAATTCGAAATTATGAAATAAATTATTGCTGTAAACTTTTTTCTCTGCGCAATTAGCGGCCGAAGCGAATTCTGAGAACTGCAAAAACCGCTGAGCTGCTGAGCTAAGCCGCAGGAGGTATGATCGCGTCTGTTTTCGACATTTCGCCAACTAGCTCCACCCTGTCGCCGAACCCTCGAGCTCTTCTACGACCAGATCCCTACGAGGCACGACTCCACCCAGAATTCCTCCAGCTTATCGATGACGAAGAGCTCTAGAAGGTGTTTCAAAAACTCTCGCAATCTTCGAAAATCCGATCCCAGGTCACCACATTGTCCGTCCGGGCCTCCTTGGCCAATTGGTGGCGTCCACTTCGTAGCGTCAACTGACGCCGGCGGTGAACCGTCAACCTGGTCACCGCCGGCAATAGAGCTCCCAGCACGTAAGATTGCTCAGAATAGACAGAGAGAGCTTCTGGAAGCATTTCTCGAAAAAATCGAAACTCATATTTTTTCATGCCGACGTGAAGTTGGTTCCGCCAAATATTTTGACAGTGAAAATGTGCCTACAAGCTCATATTAAAACGTAGAGCTCTCGTAGTCGTCTAGAGGTGCGAAAAATCTGCTCTCTTGGACTGAACTATCAAATATCTTCAAATCCTAGCAAAACCGGCCCAAACTAAGAGCCGGCGGTAAACGGTGAACCAGGTCTCCGCCGGGACCCTCGTAGAGCTCTCCAGTAACGTAATAGTGCTCAGACATCGATTATAAAGCTTCAGTGAAGTGATCTCACAACAACTCAAAATTTTATTTCAGTCCAGTGTGAAGATTTTCCATCAATTTTGCGTTTACATTGGAACTCGAGATCACGATATTCAAGAGCGCGTCATAACCTACTACATTTGCAGAGAAATACTGGAATATGTATTTTAACTGTTATCAAATGCATGAGACCACTATGATTAGGAAAAATCCGACGGCGAACGAAACCTCCACGTTTTTCAAGTATAACAGCTACGAACCTGAGGATTCAAAGGCGCGCCACAACCTGATCCACGCTACAAAAAAAAGTGGTTTCCAAAACGAATTTTCAATCTCGCATAATCTCCCAAAACCGACGCCAGGTTTTAACAAAGCCGCCCGGGCGGGGCGGGCCAGCTAGCTCCACCCCACGCCCAAATTTCTCTGCTCATCGATGCCGACGAGCTCTTCGAGGTAATCATCAGATCTTCTTTTCTGGCCTGGTCAACCAACTTGCTCCACCTCGCACCGGAATTCCTCTAGCTCATCGATAACGAAGAGCTCGACGAGGCACTGGGACTGGCGGTAAACTGTCAACCTGGTCACCACCAGGAACTTCCCAGAGCTCCTTCTACGCGTGCAGAGTCGAAGGAGAGAGCTTCTGGAGGCATTTCTCCAAAAAATGAGCATGTATTTTTTTCATGTCCACGTCAAGTTGGTCCCCCCAAGTGTTTTGACAGTAGAAATGTGCCTACAGAACTCATATTTGGACGCAGAGGCCCTCACGGTCGTCTACAGGTGCGAAAAATCTGGTTTCTCAAAATGAATGCTCAAATATCTTTGAAATATTTGCGAAATCACTCAAAAGTTGTCACTTTGTCCTTTCTGGCCGGGTCGACCAACTAGCTCCACCTTGCGCCGAAATTCCTCCAGCTCATCGATAACGAAGAGCTCTACGAGGCATGCCACCGGCGGTCAACCGTCAACCTGGTCACCGCCGGAAACCTCGTAGAGCTCCTTCCACACATGAGAGTGCTCAGAGTCGAAGGAGAGAGCTTCTGGAGGCATTTCTCAGAAAATTGAACATTTATTTTTTTCATGTCGACATGAAGTTGGTTTCGCCAAGTCTTTTGATAGTGAAAGTGCGCCTGCAGAGCTCATATTGAGACGCAGAGGCCCTCACAGTCGTCTACAGATGCGAAAAATCTAGTTTCTCAAAATCAGGTGTCAAATATCTTTGAAATCTTTGCAAAACCGACCCAAAGTTATCACATCTTCTTTTCTGGCCGGATCGACCAACTAGCTCCACCCCGCGCCGGAAATCCTCGAACTCATCGTTCACGAAGGGCCCTACGAGGCACTGGGCGCCGGCGGTAAACCGTCAACCATTCTTACCGACGGGGGACTCGTAGAGCTTCCTGACAGTATATAATGTTGGCAAAAAAATTGCAGAGAACGAATAATTTTTCAGCCCAAGCGATTTCAGACCTCTCGATGCAACAGCCGAACGCCCCCGATGCTTCTGGATTGTCCTCGGATCTCTGTAGCTCTCCTACTGCCCGAGCTACGTGCGTAAATCGACCTCTCAAGATGACTCGAACAATACGAATAGTTTGGCAAACCTAGATCGAGTATCAGACCGAGTCCAGACTTCTGAATGTGACAGGCGGGCGCGTCTGATGTCTCCGAATCGATTCCTGTGATTGCCAGCCCTGCATCCCCCCTGCAGCCCGAGTTAAGTGCAGAAAACCGACAGCACCTCTCAGGATGACTCGAAGAATACGAATAGCTCCGCGGACCTAGTTCGGGCAGCAGACAGAGTTCAGAGCTCTGGATTCAATAGACGAACGCGACTGATGATTCTCAATCGGTTTCTGTAAACATCAGCTTTGTAGCTGTCATATAGCTCAAGTTAGATACAGAAAACCGAGAGTGCTTGTCAAGATGACTCGAATAATACGAATAGGTTTGCGGACCTAGCTCGGCTAGCAGACCGAGTTGAGACCTCTGGATGCAACAGACAAACGCGCCTGATCATTCTGAATCGATAAGGTGTGCTTACCAGCTCAGTAGCTGTCCTGCATCTCGAGTTAAGTCCAATATACCGCGAGCGCGTATCAAGATGACTCGAAACGGCCGATCCCGCCAGCGCGCTTTTTGGTGGTAAAAGGTACCCGATCGAGCTGAGATTGAGATGGCGAGCGGGAATAGGATCGAATATCACGGGAAAAAATACTAGAGCTCTAACGAATGGTTGAATTTCGAGAACAAAATTTTCAACCGACCAAAAGTCACCAACAGGTCCGTCGAGATTTTTCTTGCCAACTAGCTCTCCAGCGCCCCGGAATTACTCTTAAGCTTCCAGCAATGACTTGCTAAGGGAAGCTCTACGAGTTACTTGGTAGCGTCCACTTGGTAGCGTACACTGGGCGCCGGCGGTAAACCGTCAACCTTTCTTTTTTGCGGACTTTGCGGTCGACTGTGCAGGCTTTCCAGCCTAGTTGAAAGCAAGAAGCGGGCGTATCGGGAGTAGGCGGATGCCTCGACGATCCAAACGATCAGAGGCGAAAGCCAACTCTTATAAGGAGGATGAGAGGTCAAGTACACACACACGGTGACCAACTCTTATGAGAAGGCGTGAATGAGCAATCACAATCACATCCCATCCTGTCCGAAATTCGCATGTACAACCCGCGGCAAGATTACAATCGTATGCTCAACGGCCGTGATCTCGGCATCAGTCACTGTTGAAGTTGGATCGATCGAGAATGCCGCACTATACACCTCCGTCCAAATAATCTCATGGCTGAGTGGTTGCCTTGAGATCCTCGAAACCCGCCCAACATCGATCCAGCACCCGACCCCCACGCCGTCGCAAGAAACGCCACCGTCGAAACCAGCTCTGATGGCACAGACGCGAAACACCTGTTGTAACTGAGGGGCGTGGAGCCCAATCCTATCTCGAATCACTGGTGGCCCGACACGGGCCTCATGAGTGAGTACATCTGCACGCGTGTTCCATTCCCTAAATGTGTGGTCTACAACCTCCCTCCCCTGACAGGCAGGCCTAATTCCAAACTTCTGACACATATTGTCCAGTTGGTTTATCATTCTGTTGACCCTTTCCTGATACGTACGATTAAGCAGCCTCCAGACACCCTGCAGCCAAGAAACCACCAGAAGACTGTCCCCAGAAATGTGCACAGGGATCCCAAATGAGTCGAGGTCGTACTCAACCTCCTTCATGTTTTGTAACGCAATACGTTTGGCCATTTTGTCATTGAAAGCCGTAGTGCCCTCTTGAGCCCCATATGTGTGTAGGTCGTTCTGTGTGATAGTATGTACCTCCTGCAGGGCCCCACCTGTAGTACCGTACCCTTTTCTTTTCTGGAAATAACTCAGCATCGTCCGTGTACACATGCGTTCGCAGAACTGAACGTACGCAGCATCTGTCGGCACAAAGGTCTCCCACCACTTGAGTCCGTAGAATTCGCAGAAAGGAAATAGCCAGCATCTCTGTCCGATAGCTCGACCTGAGCTAACGTGTCTCCTTTTCAGCTGCGAAGCCTCCTGGAAGTGGAATAGCCCTCGCAGGCACTCAGACGCATCCGTCCTGAGTCTATCCCACAGTGGTCCATATGCGACCGTAGTCATGTGGTGGTCTCTCCACGTACGTTGTGTCGAAGATATTTCCTCATGAGAAGAAGTACATAACATAGTAATGAAGTCAGCAGCATCCTTAGCGGAGTTCCAAACCATACGGAGAAATCGTTGCACCAAACTCGCAAATCCATAAGATCGAAACTGCTCTCTGGCCTCGTGGTACCTTCGGCGGTTCCAGTCCGCCATAGTCTCCTCCTCCCTCCTCGGCCGTCGGAACATACGGCACAGACACCATCCCTCGAAGGCATTGAGTGTGTGAAGCGAGGAAGTGTCCGCCGTACATGTCTCAAGACAATACAACGCCATACTCTGCACCTTGTCTTGATAACGACAAAATTTATCACGGACTGCTACCGCTCGGTTACGAAAGAAATCCGACTGTCCTATGAAACACGCACGAGCCTCCTTGATTCGATATTCAACATCGGGATGAGCAGGCACAAGGTACGTGGAGAAAATCTCATGACCCAATACTTTCATACTGCATACACGTCGAAGTCTAAATTCCTGATACATCGAGCACGCAGGTACACACAAATCCTCGCTGGCAAGTATGTGTCCGTCTCCGTCCACTCTCGCATTAACCCCACATGTCATGTACAACAAGCTGCTATCCTTCCATCTCATCCCCCAGTCATGTAGTGGTAGTGTTAGATCGTGCATCATCTGAGCCAACACAGTTGGGGATGCAGAGACGAGGTAGCAGTTGTCCGCCCACACAAAGTGGTTCACTATTGTCCGTCGCTCATACTCACCACAGACGCCCTCCAGCACATACCCCACTCCTTTACTGTCCCATTCCCGAAAAATTGGTCCCCACATGGCACATATGATAAGGTTAAAGAGGAGAGGCCCCTCAGGGCCGCCCGTACGTATACAGACGTCCCAGTTGATGTCGTGAATTGCCATACCCTCAACAATTAACGATCCCGTAGTGCATACCAGCGGTGAGAGCAAAGCATACTGAAGATAGGCAGGAATATTGGCATGTCACATAGCACTACCGCCGGGGGACTCGTAGAGCTTCCTGACAATATACAATGTGAAAAAAAAATACAGAGAACGAATAGTTTTTCAGCCCAAGCGATTTGAGACCGCCGAACGCCCCCGATGCTTCTCGATTGTCTTCTGCACGAGCTCTGTAGCCCTCCTAGAGCCCGAGTTACGTGCGTGAATCGACAGCAGCTCTCAAGATAACTCGAATAAATCGAATAGTTTGGCAAACCCAGCTCGAGTATAAGACCGATTTCAGAGCTCTGAATGCAACAGGCGGACGCGTCTGATGTCTCCGAATCGATTCCTGTGATTACCAGCCCTGCAGCCCCCCTACAGCCCGAGTTAAGTACCTCGTAGAGCTCTTCGGCATCGATGAGCTAGAGGAATTCCGGAGCGGGGTGGAGCTAGTTGGCCCACCCGGCCGGGGCGGACAATGTGATAAGTTTTGGGTGGTTTTGCAAATATTTGAAAGATATTTGACCATTTATTTTGAGGAAGCAGATTTTTCGCACCTGTGGACGACTATGAGGGCCTCTGCGTCTTAATATGAGCTCTCTAGGTGCACTTTACTATCAAAACACTTGGCGAAACCAACTTTAGGTCGACCTGCAAAAAAAATGTTTTTTCTTTTTCGAGAAATGCTTCCAGAAGCCCTCTCTTTTGATGCTGAGCACTCTTACGCGTGCAAGGAGCTCTACGAGGTTCCCGGCGGTGACCAGGTTGACGGTTCACCGCCGGCGCCAGTTCAGAAAACCGACAGCACCTCTGAGGACAACTCGAACGACACGAATAGTTTCGCGGACCTAGTTCGGGCAACAGACCGAGTTCAGAGCTCTGGATTCAATAGACGAACGCGACTGATGATTCTCAATCGGTTTCTGTAAGCATCAGCTTTGTAGCTCTCATATAGCACGAGTTAGGTACAGAAAACCGAGAGTGCTTGTCAAGATGACTCGAATAACACGAATAGGTTTGCAGACCTAGCTCGGCTAGCAGACCGAGTTGAGAACTCTAGATGCAACAGAGGAACGCGACTGATCATTCTGAATCGATAAGATGTGCTTACCAGCTCAGTAGCTGTCCTGTATCTCGAGTTGTTAAGTCCGATATACCGACAGCGCGTATCAAGATGACTCGAAACGGCTGATCCCGCCCGTGTGCTTTTTGGCAGTAAAAGGTACCCGATCGAGCTGATATCAAGATGGCGAGCGGAAATAAAATCGAATATCACGGGAAAGAATCCTAGAGCTCAAACGAATGGTTACATTTCGAGAACAAAATTTTCAACCGACCAAAAGTCAGCAAAAGGTCCGTCGAGATTTTTCTTGCCAACTAGCTCTCAAGCGCCCCAGAACTGGCGCCGGCGGTGAACCGTCAACCTGGTCACCGCGAAGAAGCTCGTAGAGCTCCTTGCACCCGTAAGAAAGCTCAGGATCGAAGTGGAGAGCTTCTGGAGCTTTTCCAAACGTCAAATTGAGATTTTTGGAGCGAAGATAAAGTCGGTTCCGGAAAGTCAACTAATACTAAACTGGCTCTAGAGAGCTGAGCTGCTCAGGCATCAAAGTTTATATGCCAATGCTCGGCGTAAAAATCTGCTTTCTCAAAATAAATGGTCGAATATCTTTCAAACTTGGTAGCGTCCACTTGGTAGCGTCCAAAACCCGGAGAGCAGGAGAGCACGCCGGGAACTGGACTTCCCTGACCTGAAGAGCTCGGGGGGGCTTCCCTCCAGCGCTTCTGAAGCGCACCCAGCACGCTTCCACGCGTGCCTGCACGCGCGCAGGCAGGCGCGGGCGCGCACCGGAAGCGCTTCCGGACCCGCTGCGACGTTTTACAAGCCCCTCCGGGGATTCTGGAGCGGCGAAGATGGGCTGCTGGCGGGCATCACCACCGTCCGGCTTCCAATCTGGAACCCTCTAGCTCTCAGAGAGCTCTCCGGGAACTGGCACCGGCGGTGAACCGTTAACCTGGTCACCGCCGGGAACCTCGTAGAGCTCCTCCCACGCGTAAGAGTGCTCAGAGTCGAAGAAGAGAGCTTCTGGAGGCATTTTTCAAAAATTGAACATGTTTTTTTTCATGTCGACATGAAGTTGGTTCCCCCAAGTGTTTTAATAGTAAATGTGCGCCTAGAGAGCTCATATTAAGAAGCAGAGGCCCTTACATCCGTCTACAGGCGCAAAAAATCTGCTCTCAAAATGCATGGTCAAATATCTTTCAAATAATGGCAAAACCGACCAAGAGTTAACACTGGGCGCCGGCGGTAAACCGTCAACCTTTCTTACCGCCGGGGGACTCGTAGAGCTTCCTGACAATATATAATGTGGATGCTAGTGTATTGTCTTCTTTCCGAGCTCTGTAGCTCTCCTACAGCCCGAGTTACGTGTGTAAATCGACCGCACCTCTTGACTCTAACAAAACGAATAGTTTGGCAACCCAGCTCGAGTATCAAACAGAGTTCAGACCTCTGAATGGGACAGGCGGACGCGTCTGATGTCTACGAATCGATTCCTGTGATTACCAGCCCTGCAGCCCCCCTGCAGCCCGAGTTAAGTGCAGAAAACCGACAGCACCTCTCAGGATGACTCGAACAATACAATAGTTTCCCGGACCTAGTTCGAACAGCAGGCCGAGTTCCGAGCTCTCGATTCGACAGGCGGACGTTCCTGATGTCTTCAATCGATTCTTGTGACCACCAGCACTATATCCCCCCTCAGCCCGAGTTCAGTGCAGAAGGCCGAGAGCACTTCTCAAGATGACTCGAACAATACGAATGGTTTCGCAATTCTAGATCGGGCAGCAGACCCAGTGCAGAGCTCTCGATTCAACAGACAACTGCCACTGATAATTCTGTATCGGCTTCTGTAGGTATCAGCTCTGTAGCTGTCCTGTAGCTAAGGTTAAGTACAGAAAACCGAGAGCGTCTGTCAAGATGACTCGAATAATACGAATAGGTTTGCGGACCTAGCTCGGCTAGCAGACCGAGTTCAGACCTCTGGATTCAACAGGCGAACGCGCCTGATGATTCTGAATCGATTAGCTGTGCTCACCAGCTCTGTAGCTGTCCTAAAGCTCGAGTTATGCCCAGAAAACCGTCATCGCGTGTTCAGATGACTTGAAACGGCCGATCCCGCCTGCCTGCTTTTTGGCAATAAAAGGTACCCGATCGAGCTGAGATCAAGATGGCGAGCGGGAATAAGATCGAATATCACGGGAAAAAATACTAGAGCTCTAACGAATGTTCAAATTTCGAGAACCAAATTTTTCAACCGACCAAAAGTCACCAAAACTGGGCGCCGGCGGTAAACCGTCAACCTTTCTTACCGCCGGGGGACTCGTAGAGCTTCCTGACAATATATAATGTGGAAAAAAATTGAAGATGCAACAGCCGAACGCCCTGGATGCTAGTGAATTGTCTTCTTTCCGAGCTCTGTAGCTCTCCTACAGCCCGAGTTACGTGCGTAAATCGACAGCACCTCTTGACTCTAACAAAACGAATAGTTTGGCAACCCAGCTCGAGTATCAAACAGAGTTCAGACCTCTGAATGCGACAGACGGACGCGTCTGATGTCTACGAATCGACTCCTGTGATTACCAGCCCTGCAGCCCCCCTGCAGCCCGAGTTAAGTGCAGAAAACCGACAGCACCTCTCAGGATGACTCGAACAATACATTAGTTTCGCGGACCTAGTTCGAACAGCAGACCGAGTTCCGAGCTCTCGGTTCGACAGGCGGACGTGCCGGATGTCTTCAATCGATTCTTGTGACCACCAGCACTATATCCCCCCTCAGCCCGAGTCCAGTGCAGAAGGCCGAGAGCACTTCTCAAGATGACTCGAACAATACGAATGGTTTCGCAGTTCTAGATCGGGCAGCAGACCGAGTGCAGAGCTCTCGATTCAACAGACAACTGCCACTGATAATTCTGCATCGGTTTCTGTAGGCATCAGCTCTGTAGCTGTCCTGTAGCTAGGGTTAAGTACAGAAAACCGAGAGCGTCTGTCAAGATGACTCGAATAATACGAATAGGTTTGCGGACCTAGCTCGGCAAGCAGACCGAGTTCAGACCTCTGGATTCAACAGGCGAACGCGCCTGATGATTCTGAATCGATTAGCTGTGCTTACCAGCTCTGTAGCTGTCCTAAAGCTCGAGTTATGCCCAGAAAACCGTCATCGCGTGTTCAGATGACTTGAAACGGCCGATCCCGCCTGCCTGCTTTTTGGCAGTAAAAGGTACCCGATCGAGCTGAGATCAAGATGGCGAGCGGGAAAAAGATCGAATATCACGGGAAAAAATACTAGAGCTCTAACGAATGTTCAAATTTCGAGAACAAAATTGTCAACCGACCAAAAGTCACCAAAAGGTCCGTCGAGATTTTTCTTGCCAACTAGCTCTCCAGCGCCCCGGAATTACTCTTAAGCTTCCAGCGAGAATTTGCTGAGGGAAGCTCTACGAGTTAGGTCCGTCGAGATTTTTCTTGCCAACTAGCTCTCCAGCGCCCCGGAATTACTCTTGAGCTTGCAGCAAGAACTTGCTAAGGGAAGCTCTACGAGTTACTTTATCCTTTCTGGCCGGGTGGGCCAAGTAGCTCCACCCCGCGCCGGAATTCCTCTAGCACATCGATAACGAAGAGCTCCACGAGGTACTGGAGCAGTTTGGCGACTGGGCGCCGGCGGTAAACCGTCAACCTTTCTTACCGCCGGGGGACTCGTAGAGCTTGCTGACAATATATAATGTGGAAAAAAATGCAGAGAACGAATAGTTTCCAGCCCAAGCGATTTCGGACCTCTCGATGCAACAGCCGAACGCCCCCGATGCTTCTGCATTGTCTTCTTTACGAGCTCTGTAGCTCTCCTGCAGCCCGAGTTACGTGCGTAAATCGACAGCACCTCTCAAGATGACTCTAACAAAACGAATAGTTTGGCAACCCAGCTCGATTATCAAATCGAGCTCAGACCTCTGAATGCGACAGACGGACGCGTCTGATGTCTGCGAATCGACTCCTGTGATTACCAGCCCTGCAGCCACCCTACAGCCCGAGTTACGTGCGTAAATCGACAACAGCTCTCATGATGACTCGAACAATACAATAGTTTCGCGGACTAGTTCGGCCAGCGAGTTTCGAGCTCTGGATTCGACAGGCGACGCGCCTGATGTCCCCAAATCGATTCCTGTGACCACCAGCACTGTAGCCCCCCCCCCCAGCCCGAGTTGAGTGCAGAAAACTGAGAGCACTTCTCAAGATGACTCAAACAATACGAATAGTTGCGCGAACTAGATCGAGCAGCAGACCGAGTTCAGAGCTCTCGATTCAACAGACAAATGCGACTGATGATTCTGAATCCGTTTCTGTACGTATCACTTCTGTAGCTGTCCTATAGCTCGAGTTAAGTACAGAAAACCGAGAGCGTTTGTCAAGTGACCCGAATAATACGAATAGGTTTGCGGACCTAGCTCGGCTAGCGGACCGAGCTCAGACCTCTAGATTCAACAGGCGAACGCGCCTGATGATTCTGAATCGATTAGCTGTGCTTACCAGCTCTGTAGCTGTCCTGAAGCTCGAGTTATCTTCAGAAAACCGTTACCGCGTATCAAGATGACTTGAAACGGCCGATCCCGCCTGCCTGCTTTTTGGCAGTAAAAGGTACCCGATCGAGCTGAGATCAAGATGGCGAGCGGGAATAAGATCGAATATCACGGGAAAAAATACTAAAGCTCTAACGAATATTCAAATTTTGAGAACAAAATTTTCAACCGACCAAAAGTCACCAAAAGGTCCGTCGAGATTTTTCTTGCCAACTAGCTCTCCAGCGCCCCGGAATTACTGGGCGCCGGCGGTAAACCGTCAACCTTTCTTTTTTTGCCTTTTGCGATCTGTCTAACGGCTGCCAAAAGCAGCCACGGTTCGTTTCTTAAGCCTAACCCTACGGGCGAAGTTACGGGTTACACTAAAGATGGCCTCGCAGAGGCTCGATAAAGCTTCGAATTCAGTGTTCATGGCAGAATATTGGGGGGGAAGGCCAAACGCCTTCGATTTGATCAGCACCCATTGTGGTCTATCCAGAAAGGCAAAGCTCCCATATATTGAATGAGATGCCGATGCTTTGATCAATCCCTCCAGCCACCAACCTGCTCCTGCTTTATCCTTATCGACTCCACCGTCGAAAGCGCCCCGAAGGGCATAAAGGTCATACTCCTGTAGCTCGTGTGTCCTATCATACTCTATATCTCTGACGCGTGCAATGTGAGTTAATTCATCCGCCCTCTGATTTCCCTCCCGATAGACATGCTTACCTATGTCTCCTCCGACCGTGGCTCCGACAACGTTAAACTCTTCATGCAACTCGTGAAACTCATTTTGTATTTCGGCAATCTGTCTGGCATATGTTCGGTTTTGGATCTTCCACTCCCCGTTTAACCACTTGATCGTGGCCATGTTATCTCCCTGGATCTCCACTGGCAACCCTCGTGCAAGCCCCTGTTCGTACTCCCACCAGTCCGTCATCGTCGCGAAAACATGTGCGAGCCTCTTGGCCTGCTTTGTATTCGCCGCCCGTGTTGGTGCCTCCTCCTCCTCCCAAGTGTTTGGCCCCACTCGATTTTCTTTGTCCTGCTTAAAGTGTCGATCGAATGCAAGTCCAGTCCTCTGTTTGATATGCTCAATCCATGCTTTCCGCGTCTCCTCATCATGTGTCAAGTGTTCCCATACTCATCTCCCCGAAAACTTTCAAATGTCGCGTGCCACGATGTCTGACCTATTGCCTGGCAATCAATCCTCCGTCGTTTTTCTGTCACTTCTGGGTTCTTCCAGCTTTTACTCAACACCCTGATCGCTTCATTGTACAAGTCCCGTCTCTCCGTCCAACGTTTCATACCATGGAACATCGCCAACCTTGCTGTCATAAAACTGTGGCACACACTTGTTGATTCCCTCCAAGCTCCAGAATTCTGTTGACTGCAAGCAGCACCTGTCGCAATGTCCGCCGTCTTCAAGAACGAGCAACAATCCTTATTCCACTCCCATTGTTTCTGCAAGTACAACTCTACCAGGCTGGCGTGTTTTTCCCGAAACTTCTCCCTGGCAAAGTTATATGCTCTGACATTGAAGCTGCACCATGGTTCATTGATCTTTTTCCGTACACCAACTAGTTTTATCAAACAACGTCCCTCAAACTTATGAGTATCTGGCAATGCCGATTTGTCGATACTCGATCCTTCAACACTGTACAAGAAAGTGCTATGTACTTTGCTCACATACTTATCCCATTTCACCGTCCAGGGCACTGACCGACACCGATACAAACTGATGTCCCGAAAGAACGCATGCTGAGCTTTCTGAATCCGATACTGCACGTCCAAGTGTGTCCTCATTCGAGTGTGTAGCCGAACACCCAAGAAGGTAATCTCCTGCACTCGCGGAACGAAGAGTGTCTCCACCAAATCGGTGGACGAGCCCGCACCCACATTCTGAAACAAGGGCAGATCGGTCATCGGTTGAACAGCACCCGCATTCTCAGACAATTCCTGCACACTGCAAGCTGAGGCAACAGGCTGCACACTACAAGCTGAGACAACAGGCACTCTTATCGACGACGACGAAGACACACGAGCATGAAGAGATGGCGTTGGCGCTGACAAATGCGAAAGAACAACAGGCACTCTTATCAACGACGACGATGACACACGAGTATGAACAACTGACATTGGCGTTGGCACATGTGCATAAGGAAATGTCGTTGGCGCTGTCAAAGGCGACTGGGGAACTGGCATGTTTCTGTTCAGCGTAGCTGTCTGATATGTCTGTTCAGCGCAGCTGTCGGATATCTTGCTCAGCGTAGCTGTCGGATATGTCGAATGAAGGTGTGATTGCGGCGCTGGCAAATGTGAATGAAGAAGTGATGTTGACGCTGGCACATACGAATGAGGAAGTGGTGTTGGCCCTGTCAATGGATTTACTCTCGCAGCTGATTCAAAAGATTTGATCGCTGTTCTCTGTCTTTTCGCTCCTGGTTCTGAAGAGCTTGGTCGAGATTTGAACCTCCAACGGATCTGCATCAAAGTCTATCCCAAACGTCGCTAACTCAACCGAACTGGGTTTCCATTCGAAGCCCCATTCACGTATGGATATCGTAAGTTCCTTCATCATCGTGGACATCATATTCTTTCCCTCCTGTCTATCCCCTTGGGCGAAGATGAAAAAGTTATCCGCCCATATCGCATGACTGAGACTCTGGTGTACCTCCATCTCCTGGGAGCCTTCGATAGTGCGAGAGATGGCTCCAACTTTAGCCTCGATCGAATCTGCATACGCTCTCGGTCTCTCGATGTTGTAGCCGAGGCCCCTCTCTTTCCACGAGTGACCTGTCAACCTTTCTTACCGCCGGGGGACTCGTAGAGCTTCCTGACCATATATAATGTCGAACAAAACTGCAGAGAACGAATAGTTTTTCAGACTAAGCGATTTCAGACCTCTCGATGCAACAGCCAAACGCCGCTCATGCTTCTGGATCGTTTCCTGTGCGCACGAGCTCCGTAGCTCTCCTACAGCCCGAGTTACGTGCAAAAATCGACAGCACCTCTCAAGATCACTCGAACAATACGAATAGTTTGGCAAACCTAGCTCGAGTATCAGACCGAGTTCAGACCTCTGAATGCAACAGGCGGACGCGCCTGATGTCTCCGAATCGATTCCTGTGATTACCAGCCCTGCAGCCCCCTTACGGCTCGAGTTAAGTGCAGAAAACGGACAGCAGCTCTCAAGATGACTCGAAGAATACGCATAATTCGCGGACCTAGCTCGGGCAGCACACCGAGTTCTGAGCTCTCGATTTGGCAGGCGGACGCGCCTGATGATTCCTGTGAGTACGAGCCCTGTAACCCCCCTACAGTCCGAGTTAAGTGCAGAAAACTGACAGCACCTGTCAAGATGACTCGAACAATACGAATAGTTTCGCGAACCTAGCTCGGCCAGCAGACCGATTTCAGACCTCTGGATGGAACAGACGAACGCGTCTGATGATTTTCAATCGATTTCTGTGAGAATGAGCTCTGTAGCTGCCCTACAGCTCGAGTTAAGTACAAAATACCGACAACGCGTATCAAGATGACTCGAAACAGCCGATCCCGCCGCGACGCTTTTTTGCAGAAATATTCACCCGATCGAGCTGAGATTAAGACGGCGAGCGGGAAAAAGATCGAATATTGTGGGAAAAATACTAGGAGCTCAAACGAATTGTTGAAATTCAAGAACAAAATTTTCAACCGACCAAAAGTCAGCAAAAGGTCCGTCGAGAATTTTCTTGCCAACTAGCTCTCCAGCGCGCCGGAATTACTCTTAAGCTCCCAGCAACTAGCTAAGGGAAGCTCTACGAGTTACTCTTAAGCTTCCAGCAATAATTTGCTAAGGGAAGCTCTACGAATTACCTGCTCAGGTCGAAGCCTTTTCACGCCCTGTACGATCTCCCCGGAACGCGGGCACGTCAACGGGCCCTCGTCCCCAGGGCAAAACGTGCCCGAGACGCGGCGGCGCTGGAAGCTTGCCTGGTGCGCTCCTGCCGAGCTGAGAGAGAGCAGCGCTTCCATGCGTGCCTGCACGTGCTTCTGGAGCGGTGCGAAGGAGCTTTCTGGGACTGACGAAGCGCTTCCGCGACGCTTCCACGCGTGCCTGCACGCGCGCAGGCACGCGTGGACGTGTGCCCGAAGCGCTCCCGGACCCGCTGCTACGTTTTACAAGCCGCTGCGGGGATTCTGGAGCGGCGGAGATGGGCTTCTGGCGGGCACCACCACCGGCCGGCTTCCAATCTAAAACCCTCTAGCTCTCAGAGAGCTCTCCGGGAAAAACCCGGAGAGCAAAGTGAACACGCGCCAGGAAGCTTCCCTGGCGGGCCGTCCGACGCTCCCGTGAAGCGCCCCTGGGGCTCTGGGGGGCCCCCCTGCAGCGTAACTCGTAGAGCTTCCCCTAGCAAGTTGTTGCTGGAAGCTTAAGAGTAATTCCGGGGCGCTGGAGAGCTAGTTGGCAAGAAAAATGTCGACGGACATTTTGCTGTCTTTTGGTCGGTTGAAAATTTTGCTCTCGAAATTCAACCATTGCTTAGAGCTCTAGTCTTTTTTCTGACCATATTCGATATTATTCCCGCTCGCCGTCTTAATCTCAGCTCGATCGGGTAAACATTTCTGCAAAAAAGCATCGCGGCGGGATCGGCTGTTTCGAGTCATCTTGATACGCGTTGTCGGTATGTTGTACTTAACTCGAGCTGTAGGGCAGCTACAGAGCTCATTCTCACAGAAATCGATTGCGAATCATCAGGCGCGTTCGTCTGTTTCAACTAGAGGTATGAACTCGGCCTGCTGCCCGAGCTAGGTTCGCGAAAATATTCGTGTTCTCGGAGTCATCTTGAGAGGTGCTAACAGTTTTCTGCACTTAACTCGGGCTGTAGGGGGGCTACAGGGCTCGTACTCACAGGAATCGATTCGAAGACATCAGGCGCGTCCGCCTGACGAATCCAGAGCTCGGAACTCGGTGCGCTGCCCGAGCTAGGTTCGCAGAACTATTCGAATTCGTCGAGTCATCTTGAGAGGTGCTGTCCGTTTTCTGCACTTAACTCGAGCTGTAAGGGGGCTACAGAGCTGGTAATTACAGGAATCGATTCGGAGACATCAGTTGCGTCCAGCTGTCGCATTCAGAGCCCTGAAATCGGCCTGCTGCCCGAGCTAGGTCCGCGAAACTATTCGTATTGTTCGAGTCATCTTCTGAGGTGCTTTCGATTTTCTGCACTTAACTCGGGCTGTAAGGGGGCTGCAGGGCTGGTAATCACAGGAATCGATTCGGAGACATCAGGCGCGTCCGCCTGTTGCATTCAGATGTCTAAACTCGGTCTGATACTCGAGCTAGATTCGCGAAACTATTTGCATTGTTGGAGTGATCTTGAGAGGTGCTGTCGATTTTCGCACGTAACTCGGGCTGTAGGAGAGCTACGGAGCTCGTGCGCACAGAAAAAGATCCAGAAGCATGAGGGGCGCTTGGCTGTTGCATCGAGAGGTCTCGAATCGTTTGGTCTGGAAAACTATTCGTTCTCTGCAATTTTGTTCGACATCATATATGCTTAGGAAGCTCTACGAGTCCCCCGGCGGTAAGGAAGGTTGACGGTTTACCGCCGTCTCTGAAGCGCTGCCAGGAACGCTTCCACGCGAGCCTGCACGCGTGCAGGCACGCTTTCACGCTTGCGGGAAGCTCTCCCGGACCCGCTGCGACGTAACTCGTAGAGCTTCCCTTCGCAAGTTATTGCTGGAAGCTTAAAAGTAATTCCGGCGCGCTAAAGAGCTAGTTGGCAAGAAAAATCTCGACGCACCTTTTGGTGACTTTTGGTCGGTTGAAAATTTTGTTCTCAAAATTCCTCAATTCGTTTGAGCTCTAATATTTTTTCCCGTGATATTCGATCTCATTCCCGCTCGCCATCTTGATCTCAGCTCGATCGGGTACCTTTTGCTGCGAAAAAGCACACTGACGGGATCGGCTGTTTCAAGTCATCTTGACACGCGATGACGGTTTTCTGAAGATAACTCCATCTTTAGGACAGCTACAGAGCTAGTAAGCACAGCTACTCGATTCAGAATAATGAGGCGCGCTCGCCTGATGAATCGAGAGGTCTGAACTCGGTCTGCTAGCCGAGCTATGTCCGCAAACCTATTCGTATCATTCGAGTCTTCTCGACAGACGCTCTCGGTTTTCTGCACTTAACTCGAGCTATAGGACAGCTACAGAGCTGATAATTACAGAAACTGATTCAGAATTATCAATCGCATTTGCTTGTTGATTCCAGAGCTCTGAACTCGGTCTGCTGCCCGATCTAGAATCGCGAAACAATTCGCATTGTTCGAGTCATCTTGAGAAGTGCTCTCGGTTTCCTGCACTCAACTCGGGCTGAGGGGGCTAAGTGCTGGTGGTCACAGGAATCGATTTGAAGACATCAGGCGCGTCGGCCTGTCGAATCCAGAGCTCGGAACTCGGTCCGTGAAACTATTCAATTCCTCGAGTCATCCAGTCATCCTGAGAGCTCCTCTCGGTTTCCTGCACTTAACTCGGGCTGGATGATAATCACAGCAGTCGATTCGCACTACAGAGCTCGTACAGAAGACAATCCAGAAGCATCGGAGACGTTCGGTTGTTGCATCGAGAGGTCTGAAATTTGTTAGGCTGGAAAACTATTCGTTCTCTGCTATTTTTATTTCACATTATATATTATCAGGAAGCTCTACGAGTCCCCCGGCGGCAAGAAAGGTTGACGGTTTACCGCCGGCGCCCAGTTTTACAAGCCCCTGTACCACCACCGTCCTGGCTTCTAATTTTAAACCCTCTAGCTCTCAGAGAGCTCTCCGGGCCGGGTTGGCCAACTAGCTGCACCTGCGCCGGAATTCCTCAAGCTCATCGATGCCGAAGAGCGTTACGAGGTATTAGAAGCCGGCCGGTGGTGGTGCCCGCCAGCAGCGCATCTTCGCTGGTCCAGAATCCCCGCAGAGATTCGTTTGGGCCGGCAGCGGGTTCGGGGGCGCTTGCAGCACGTGTCCACGCGAGCCTCCACGCCTGCAGGCGCGTGGGCGTTCCTGGCAGCGCTTGAGAAGCGCGCAAGTTGTTGCTGGAAGCTCAAGAGTAATACCTCGTAGAGCGGACAATGTGGTGACCTGGGGTCGGTTTTTCGAAGATGGCGAGAGATTATGATATTCGTTTTGCAATTTTGAATTTTTATGCTACGCAGTGAATCGCGACGCTTTCGAAGGTGCAATACTCAGGACCCGAGCTGCATTATTGCGATCAAAAGTCTAGGGGAACGAACATTGTGCACGACCGAAAACAAGATTTCTTTATTTTTCAAGCTAGTATTGAGAAGCGTTTTTATGCGGAGCCGACTGGCGCCAGCGGTGAACCGTCAACCTGGTCACCGCCGGGAACCTCGTAGAGCTCCTTTCACGGGTGAGAGTGTTTAGAATCGACAGAGAGAGCTTCTGGAAGCATTTCGCGAAAAAAAAGCAAAATTGATGTTTTTCATGTCGATATGAAATTGGTCCCGCCAAGTGTTTTGATAGTAAATGTGCGCCTACAGAGCTCATATTAAGACGCAGAGGCCCTCATAATCGTTCACAGATGCGAAAAAAAGAATTGTCAAATATCTTTCAAATCCTAGCAAAACCGACTGAAAGTTGTCACATTGTCTCTTCTGGTCGGGTCGGCCAACTAGCTCCACCCCACGCCGGAATTCCTCTAGCTCATCGATGCCGAAGAGCTCTACGAGGTACTGAAACCGGCGGTAAACCGTCAACCAGGTTTTTTGCGGGCTTTGCGGTGGGGTCCTCCAGCACATGCAAGCAGCGGTGCTCCCCGCGGCCACCAGGCGCAAGTGGCTCTACCGAGCGTGTGAGACGCTATCTATAACAGACGCAATCTGCGAGATTGCGTGAATTAGCTTCGAGGCGGCCGTTAACTCACAGACCGTCACGGTTGACTCCCTATCGAGGCCAAACGCCTCCTCGGCAATCACGTGACACTGTATAGCATTTTTATGTTCTACAAAAGCCTGCAGCCACCAGCCTCCCCCAGCCCCAATATCCGAGGTGCCTCCGTCGAAGTAACCCCTCAATCCTAAAACTTTCGAAGTATAAAGGGGCAAGATACTCGTTTCTCTTCGATGTGTGTGGGCAAGCTCTGCAAGCCCACGTGAGTTCATCAGCATAACTGTTACCCTCCCTATAAAGATGTTTGATTGGGTCAGCCCCCGCACACGCAGTTCTCAAACAGGTGTCCGTTATAGCATCAAGAGTGTTTTGTGCCGCCTCCAAGGTGTTGTTATAGCCCATGTTCGTGCACCTCCAGTGCCCTCTTATCCATTGGACCACACACAAGCTGTCACCCAGTATTTCAAATGGAATCTTATCCGACTCATAGTCAAAGATAGTCTCATTTTCAAAGTTATGAGCAATGCGACGCGCAATCCTATCATTATTAACTTTCGTCTCCTCCTCCTCCGTACGTACAACCGAAATTCTAGGTTTGGCCAGATAGTCAAGAATGGCGGGCAGGTGCAATCTTTTGAGCATCTTCTCAACGAAAATCGACCAATCTTCATTCCCAAACATCATAGTCTCCCACCACTTAGTATTGCCATTTTGATCCGCAATGAAGACATCTTCCCATTTTCTCCAACCGACATATTTAGTACCACCACGCCATCCAAGAAGGGCAGCCTGAGAATCCCTCGAGCGTGCAGCGAACGCGCGACGATGAGCGGCCCAGTCACCTGACGCATGCATCATGCCCAACCGCGCCTGAGAGTAGGCGTTGAGTTTGAAGACATTCACGTTTGCGCCAGAGGGTCGTGCCTCTCGCGGCTCACGATCATGATTAGAAGAGGGGGGGTCCCGTGGTCGCTTACTTCCCTGTGGGGCAGCAGACAGACTATCGGCGGAAGCGATGGGGTCATCATTCGCCTGAGCAATACACCGTCTCTTTTGACTGCCCCTTGGCGAACATATTTCATCCCGATCTCTTTTGTCGCATGGGCGTTGGGGCTGTCTGACACGCTTGGCGAGCTCCTCCTGGCTCGCAGTGAGACTCGGGCCAGGGCACCGCTTCTCCCCCCTGGCGGCCAGACGGGTCTCCACAATCTGCCTGCGACGATTCTTGGCCGCGGGCGTGGGTTCGCTCTCACCGTCGACTGGGGGGGCTGTGGCCACAGGACTGGCAGTGCCTTGGGCTTCGCGCTGGCTGCTCCTTTCTTCCAGGAGCCTGGCGCACTCAAACAGATGCGCCACCTGCAGCGGATCACTCAAAGGAACTCTTATTCTGGACGCAGACGACACACGACCAGAAGAACAATGAGCATCCTTTTTGTTCGGCTCCAAAGAAACTCTTATACTGGACGCAGACGACACACGACCAGAAGAACGTTGACAATCTTTTTTGTGCTCCGTCAGTCCCCCACGGCTACCAAACATAGCCGCAGGTCTCTGGGGCTCAGGCGAAACACTCTGAGGCAAAGCACGAGGCGGACAATGAGAATGAATGAAGTGTGTACTGTGTGTGTGCAGCGTAGCTGTCGGAATATAACAAGGCAACTGATCGAAAGAACTTCCTCTCTCCGCCTGCGGCACAGAAGACATCGAACGAGGGTGTGTATGTTCTCCACTGTTCGTGTGCAGCGTAGCTGTCTGAATATAACTGGGCAACGTGTCGAAGGAACGGTCATCAACCTGCGGCACAGGCAACAAAGAATGGGCATGTGTGTGAGCCTGACTGTACGTGTGCAGCGAAGCTGTCGGATCAACATGTACTCTGTCCGTGTGCAGCGTAGCTGTCGGGATATTTTGACACGCGAAGCCTCTGGCAAAGCAAGCGATATCTTTCGCCCAGAGCCAGTTCTTGTGAATGAAGAGTTCCACCGCCGACTGAAATCCAAGGTTGGCAAACTGGTCGCGAGCATACTTGAACCTCCTCTTTTGGTAGACCGTCCAATCTTCCGTCACTCCTTTCCTCCTTCCCCCGATGATAGCTAATAGCTTTCCTTCCCAGGAGAATATTTTTTGTGCCGTGATGTTGTCAATTGTCATCCCTTCAATTGCGAAAAGTAGCTTACTCTGGATACGGAGTCGGTATCGCTGGAATCGTCTCTGAATCGGGATGCGATGACTTCTGTAATATTCGATGTCGGCAAAGAAGGCACCACGGGCACGATCCAGGTTGAACTGCAGATCGCTATGCTGTGTCCAATATCTGTCCAACCTGTAACCCAGGATGTCCAAAGTGTTAACGCATTCAAGTTTATACGTGTGGGTCTGGATATGAAGAACTACATCATTCGAGCCATTGACGCCAAAGGGGATGAGCTTGAGAGAGGATGGTTTCCAATTGAGGCCGGCCTGGAGCAGGGGAAGAGTGAGCTCAGTCACCATGGTCCTGAGCTGCCGTTCATCTCTAGCGTACAGCAACAAATTGTCCGCCCAGAGGGCATGTGAAATCGTCGATCTAGTGGGCATGGGAACGGGGGACTCGACAACATAACCCAGATCACGCACTGGCCAGGTCCCGACGATATCATTCCACAAGGCCACACTCACCACTTTGAATATGAATGGTCCGTCCACCCCGCCCGTCCTGATACTCCGATCCCAACCAATCCAATCCAAATTCTGGGTCCCTTCGAAGGTGGCTTTACACGTGTTTTCGGTCATAGGGCAAAGAAGGGCATAAATCAAAGCGGGGTCAAAACCAAGCTTCTCCATACTTTGTAACGCTAGCTTGATAGTAACGTGGTCAAACGCCTGGAGTACATCGAGGCTGGCCAGATAGAGCTTCTCCCCTTTTCCCCATTGTGCAGCATGTTGGCAAAGATGTTTGGTAAACGATGTGACCTCAGAAACCTTCCTGAACTGCACAAACCCATACATGTTAAGAGAGTGTTTGATATTCACCAGGTGTTGTTCCCCTTTAATGACTAGGACATGGTTGTACCACTTCTGGACCAGGCTCAGGAGGCAGATCGCCCTAGTCTCTGAAAGCTCCTGAATGGACGGCGCCTTCGGGATGAGAGTTACCAGAAACCTCTTCCAATCCGAGGGGACCTGTTGGCGACGATTGGCGATCAGGCTGAAATGATGTCGGATTGTCTTGAGGCTGGCAAAGGGGATGAGCTGCAACATCTCCCGTGTCACTTGGTCAGGTCCAGCCAACCCACTCTTGAGGCGAGCCCTCGCTCGCAAGATGTCATGCATGGTGATGCTCACGCACTGGGACTGGTTGAGCTTCGATGCCAGACCTTCCAGAATCGACTTCACCTCCCTCCTCGCCCCGTAGTCCTCCACCCTGTCTTTCAAGTACCTCCCAATTTCCACCTGTTTGGCCTCGACATCGTAAGTAAGTTCCCACTCCCCCGTCATCTTTTTGACTTTAAGTGCCTGTGCTTGTGTACGTAATTTACGCTGTTCAACTTTGTGTTTGTATTCGAGCATGTCGGCATCATATTGTTTTCGCAGTGGTTTGATCAATCTCCGAAGACTCCTTACTTCATTCTGGCATCGAAGTTCTCTGGGCCAAAGAGCACGCCGTAACAGCCGTTCGAGCGTCCAAAGACGTTCCGGCCTCACAGGTGCACGAAGTGCGGCCACCTGGCGGCCAGGGATACTTGCCGCCGTATCTGCGATGATCTGGCTGAGTGTGCCCCTGCCCTGCCTCCTCTGGTCGCCCTCCTCCTCCTTCACGGGTCTCACGTCCCTTTTGATGTCCTCCTCCTCCTCCTCTTCAACCAAAGACTGTAAAGGGCGATACCGAGAGCCTGCATCTTGAAACTGCCGTGACAGGGCACGGTCGAAGCTGGCGGCAGCCGCAGCAGGGTCCACGGGTTCCCATTGATGCAAGGCAGCTCGCTTCCTATTCTTGCAGCGTCGCCGCCTTCCCACAGCAACCGCAAGATGTACTAGTTTGTGGTCGCTGATCTCCTGGATTGTGGCCGATCTCCCTGGGGCCCTAATCCACTCAGCAGTAGTCCCCGAGTCGAATTGATCAGAAGCACTGATGCCTATATAGTCGAGCACCGCCTCCCCTCGGGGTGCTGCCCTCCCTCGCCAAGTGGCACAGCGAGGGCCAAACGTGTTTGCCAGTCGTAAACGATGCACACTGCAAAATTCCGTCAATAGGAACCTCATCTCCTCCAATTGTTTCTTCCTCACACCCTCCCTTCCTCCTCTGAATAGTACCTCCACCTCTTCCTTCACTCCCATACCAGTGATAGCACGGCCGTTGGCGATAATATTAGGAGCCATCTCAACGTTGGCATCCGTAAACAAGATAAGCATGTCTGGCTGCTCGGGGTGGCGTCTGCGATACTCTCTGATCCTCCTCCTCACCTCCTCCAACACTTGACTGAATTCCCTCACCTCCTCATCCTTATCATCTGCATATGGCAAATACAAGCAAACAATAGCGGCTGGCCTGAACCATGCAATGACGAACCTTGGTCCGCGCTCAATGTCCCGTAGCAGAGCCTTCCATGGGCCCTTCCACAAAATAGCTGCTTTCTTACACGAAGAGCGTTCCATGTGCCACCCATCCCCAGCAAGAGTCTTTCGACTGTCCGTGAAAAACTGTGCCTCCTGGAGTCCCAACAAGAAAATGCCTCTGTCGTTGGCAGCATCCAGGATAGCTTTGGAAAACTGTGGGCCTCTTTTCTCGATATTCCATGTGCCCACTCTGGCAATCCACTCATGTCATTCAGCCCTCGGATCAGCCTGGAGCTGTGCCGTATGGATGGCAGGGCCCAAGACGGCCAGAGCGGGCAGGATCTCATAGTTCGTTGCTGGGTTAAAAACAGCGATGACCTTGCCATTTGTGGTGTCGCTGGGGAGCTTGCCCCAGAAGTGCGTCGTAGGTGGTCCCAGCTCCGCTCGAACAATAATTCCCAGGGCCGCATTGACATGGCGCCTGAAGATGTTCTGAAACTTACCTGCGCAATTGACATGTGGTTGTTTGTGCGGAGCCGCCTCAACAATGACTTTGATACTACCCTGTGCCTCAGTAGCCTGTTTGGCCACCTCAGTCAATGTTTTACTGGTTCCACTGTGCACTGCCGCGAGGAGTCTATGGCGCATATCCCACAATATTCTGGAGTCGGTCCCCATGGTGAAAAAGATTCTGATGCGACTGTATCCGGATGTGCGACCATCATTTTCTTCTTGAGTACGTGGTGTGTCAACCCTGCCTTCCGCCGAAGTGCTGGCGACAATCGGAGAGAGAACAATCTCATTGAGGATATCATTTACCTGTGATTGTGTCAGCATCTGGCGGCCTCGTTGCTCATAGTTTTTCCAGTCCGTCACCCAGCCCTTGATTCCAATGAAAGACGGGTTCCAGGTCGCACGAGTAAAGGCCCCAGACATCCGAGAAGACACCCCATTGCTGGACCCTGACTCCGATCTAGTTTGAAGCGTGTTGAATTCTGTTCTCAGTGCTGACAAGGATGCTGCATTATCAGTAATCTCGCGTCTCATTGAGGCAATTGACGCCGTGTGCGTCGCCAGTGTCGCCTCCATGGGGGCAAGGCGTGCAGTGAGGGTCTCGTTCAGCTGTATCCTCTGGGCATCGATCATCGCACTCTGAGCGCCAGCCCACCAAGCAGGGGGCTTGTCATCCGTTCTGTCACCACTGCGGCTCCTCTGGTCCCCACCTCTTCGCCTGCTGTCGACCAGGCCCGAGACAGGTGGCTGTGCCCGCTGGGGGCCGAAGGGTCCTACCGCTGTGTTCTCCTCCATCCTGAGATCTGGGAAATCAAGGGAAGATAGAGCACTGTCTCCGTCGATACTGTGGAACTCACCTACAGCTGATTATGATAGCACACTGGGGGGTAGCTTTCTACTCTCCCACGAGGGACTTCTCTGAGTACTCCACGCCGTCTTTGCAAACTCGACCTCCAAAGAGTGTGTACGGTACTCAGGCAAAAGACACTCTGCAGCACGCGTACGTGAATCTGAATCAAACAAAGAATGAGTGTGTACGGTACACAGGCAAAATACACTCTGCAGTAGCGCGTACGGTAATGGGAACCAAGGAAAACAGCACGGCACAATGCCGCTCGAGACGAGGGCCCAGCGGGAGCCCCCAGCCGCCAGATCCCTGGGGAGGGAGGCAACCAGGTTACCGCCAGGGTCCTCGTAGAGCTCTTTTCTCGGTACATATGCATGAAGACTCTGGGGAAGATCCCCCAAACTCGAAAAATCACGTTTTATGTTTTTATCAGAAGACGGTCCCGCCAAGTGTTTTGATTGCAATACTGCACTTACGGGCATGAGAATTCATTGGCGGACGCGAAATAACCCACTACAGGTGCGAAAAATACCAGTTCTCAAAATGAATGTTGAAATCTCTCAGAAAGTTTCTCCAACCGACCCAAAGTTCGCACCTTGTCCGTCGTGGCTCGGCCAACTAGCTGCACCCCGCGCCCGAATTCCTCTAGCTGATCGATGTCGAAGAGCTCTACGAGGTACTTCGTCTATTCAGAGCTCTACGAGGGTCCCGGCGGTAACCTGGTTGACGGTTTACCGCCGGCTCCCAGTCTAAAACCCTCTAGCTCTCAGAGAGCTCTTCGGAAAAAAACCCGGAAAGTTTCGATAGTAATATTACAGCTACGGACCTGAAAAGTTAACTGGCAGACGCGGCATAACCCACTATACGTGAGAAACATCTGGTTTCTCAAAATGAATTGTCAAATATCTTTCAACTGGGCGCTGGCGGTAAACCGTCAACCTTTGTTACCGCCGGGGGACTCGTAGAGCTTCCTGAGAACATATAATGTCGAAAAGAAATACACAGACAAAAATAGTTGTTCAGCCCAAGCAATTGCAGACCTCTTGGGTGCAACAGCAGCCGAACGCCCCCGATGCTTCTGGATTGTCTTCTGAGCTCTGTAGCTCTCCTACAGCCGCAGTTAATCGACAGCACCTCTCAAGATGACTCGAACAATACGAATAGTTTGGCAAACCTAGCTCGAGTATCAGACCGAGTTCAAATCTCTGCATGCAACAGGCGGACGCGTCTCGCTTCCTGTGAGAACCAGCCCTGCAGCCCCCCTACAGCCCGAGTTAAGTGCAGAAAACCGGCAGCACCTCTCGGGATGACTCGAACAATACAAAAAGTTTCGCGGACCTAGTTCGGGCAGCAGACAGAGTTCGGAGCTCTGGATTCGAAAGACGGACGCGCCTGATATCTCCGAATCGATTCCAGTGATTACCAGCCATGCAGCCCCCCTACAGCCCGAGTTAAGTGCAGAGAACTAACAGCATCTCTCAAGATGACTCGAACAATACGAATAGTGTCGCGATTCTAGATCGGGCAGCAGTCCGAGTTCAGAGTTCTGGATTCAACAGACAACGGCCACTGATGATTCTGAATCAGATTATATACGCATCAGCTCTGTAGCTGTCCTGTAGCTCGAGTTAAGTACAGAAAACCGAGAGCGTCTGTCAAGATTACTCGAATAATACGAATAGGTTTGCGAACCTTGCTCGGCTAGCAGACCGAGTTCAGACCTGTCGGTTCAACAGGCGAACGCGCCTGATCATTCTGAATCGATTAGCTGTGCTTACCAGCTGTAGCTGTGCTGAAGCTCGAGTTATTTCAAAGAAACCGACACCGCGTGTCAAGATGACTCGAAACTGCCGATCCCGCCTGCCTGCTTTTTGAAAGTAAAAGGTACCCGACCGAGCTGAGATCAAGATGGCGAGCGGGAATAAGATCGAATATCATGGGAAAAAATACTAGAGCTCAGACGAATTGTTCAATTTCGAGAACAACCGGCGGTAAACCGTCAACCTGGTTACCGCCGGGAACTTCGCAGAGCTCTTTTTTTGCGCGGCGATCGTCGGAGACATGAAGAAAGCTTCTGGAGGAAGAAACGAAAAACTCGAAAAATCACGTTTTTCTGTTTTTATCAAACATCGGTTCCTCCAAGTGTTTTGATAGTGATACTGCACCTGCAGACCTGAAAATTTTACTGGCAGACGCGACATAACCCACTGGCGCCGGCGGTGAACCGTCAACCTGCTCACCGCCGGGAACCTCGTAGAGCTCCTTGCCCTTGCAAAATCGAAGCAGAGAACTTCGCAGTAGATGTTCTTCAAATCTTTAATTTTCAATTTCTTATGTTAATCTGAGGTCAAGTTCCTGGCTTCGGTCAGAAGAATTTCTCGACGGAATGGGCTGAGAATTTGAGAGGCCACTTCTGTTATACAAAGCTTTGCTCTGCGCAATTATCAGCCCAAACGAATGGTTAGAGCTGCAAAATCGGCTGAGCCAGGCCGCGGATCGTATGATTGTGTCGCTTTTCGGAATTTCGCCAACTGGGCGCCGGCGGTAAACCGTCAACCTTTGTTACCGCCGGGGGACTCGTAGAGCTTCCTGACAACATATAATGTTGGAAAAATACACAGAACAAATAGTTTTTCAGCCCAAGCAATTTCAGATCTCTCGAGCCCAAGCAATTTCAGACCTCTCGGATGCAACAGCCGAACACCCCCGATGCTTCTGGATTGTCTTCTGTACGAGCTCTGTAGCTCTCCTACAGCCCGAGTTACGTGCGTAAATCGACAGCACCTCTGAAGATGACTCGAACAATACGAGTAGTTTGGCAAAACTAGCTCGAGTATCAGACCGAGTTCAGACCTCTGCATGCGACAGGCGGACGCGTCTGATATCTCTGAATCGATTCCCGTGATTACCAGCCCTGCAGCTTCCCCTAGGATGACTCGAAAAATACGAATAGTTTCGCGAACCTAGTTC
Source organism: Prorocentrum cordatum (assembly GCA_963575745.1). NCBI lineage: Eukaryota > Dinophyceae > Prorocentrales > Prorocentraceae > Prorocentrum > Prorocentrum cordatum. The sequence goes on along the minus strand of CAUYUJ010020109.1, from coordinate 33,912 downwards.
GGGCAGCAAACAGAGTTCGGAGCTCTGGATTCGAGAGACGGACGCGCCTGATGTCTCCAAATCGGTTCAAGTGAATACCAGCCATGCAGCCCCCCTACAGCCCGATTGAGCGCAGAGAACCGACAGCATCTCTCAAGATGACTCGAAGAATACGAATAGTTTCGCGATTATAGATCGGGCAGCAGACCGAGTTCAGAGCTCTGGATTCAACAGACAACGGCCACTGATGATTCTGAATCAGATTCTGTACGCATCAACTCTGTAGCTGTCCTGTAACTCGAGTTAAGTACAGAAAACCGAGAGCGTCTGTCAAGATGACTCGAATAATACGAATAGGTTTGCGGACCTAGCTCGGCTAGCAGACCGATTTCAGACCTCTGGATTCAACAGGCGAACGCGCCTGATCATTCTGAATCGATTAGCTGTGCTCACCAGCTCTGCACTCTCCTGAAGCTCGAGTTATCTTGAGAAAACCGTTACCGCGTATCAAAATAACTCGAAACGGCCGATCCCGCCGGAGTGCTTTTTGGCAGTAAAAGGTACCCGATCGAGCTGAGATCAAGATGGCGAGCGGGAATAAGATCGAATATCACGGGAAAAAATACTAGAGCTCAAACGAATTGAGGAATTTTGAGAACAAAATTTTCAACCGACCAAAAGTCACCAACAGGTCCGTCGAGATTTTTCTTGCCAACTAGCTCTCCAGCGCCCCGGAACTGGCGCCGGCGGTGGACCGTCAACCTGGTCACCGCCTGGAACCTCGTAGAGCTCCTTACACGCGTAAGAGTGCTCAGATTTGAAGCAGACAGCTTCTTAGAGCAGTTCTAGAAAAAAACATCATAATTGCATTTCTCGGTGTCAACGATACGTCGGTTCCTCCAAATGTTTGGATAGTAAAACTCTCACGAACGAGCTGAGCTACTCGCAGAAGAAAATCAAGATACTGATGCTCGGAGTAAAAATCTGCTTTCTCAAAATGAATTGTCAAACAACTTTCAAATTCGCAAAACCGGCCGAAAGTTATCACATATTCTTTTCTGGTCGGGTCGACCAACTAGCTCCACCCCGCGCCAGAATTCCTCTAGCTCATCGATGCTGGAGAGCTCTACGAGGTATTACAAGTGCGAAAAATATGCTTTCTTAAAATGAATTGTCAAATATCAGATCTTCGCAAAAAGTTATCACTTTGTCCTTTCTGGTCGGGTCGACCAACTAGTCCACCCGCGCCGGAATTCCTCTAGCTCATCGATGACCAAGAGCTCTACGAGGTATTCCGAGAACAAAACTGGGCGCCGGCGGTAAACCGTCAACCTTTGTTACCGCCGGGGGACTCCTAGAGCTTCCTAACAACATATAATGTCGAAAACAATTACACGGAAAAAATAGTTTTTCAGCCCGAGCAATTGCAGACCTCTCGGATGCAACAGCCGAACGCCCCCAATTGTCTTCTGTACGAGCTCTGTAGCTCTCCTACAGCCCGAGTTACGCGCGTAAATCGACAGCACCTCTCAAGATGACTGGAAGAATACGAATAATTTGGCAAAACTAGCTCGAGTATCAGACCGAGTTCCGACCTCTGCATCCGACAGGCGAACGCGATGTCTCTGAATCGATTCCCGTGATTACCAGCCCTGTAGCTTCCCCTACAGCCCGAGTTAAGGGCAGGAAGCCGAGAGCACCTCTCAGGATGACTCGAACAATACGAATAGTTTCGCGAACCTAGTTTGGACAGCAGACAGATTTCAGAGCTCTGGATTCGAAAGGCAGACGCGCCTGATGTCTCCGAATCGATTTCAGAAATTACCAGCCATACAGTCCCCCCTACAGCACGAGTTAAGTGCAGAGAACCGACAGCATCCCTCAAGATGACTCGAACAATACGAATAGTTTCTCTATTCTGGATCGGGCAGCAGCCCGAGTTCAGAGCTCTGGATTCAACAGACAACGGCCACTAATGATTCTGAATCATATTCTGTACGTATCAGCTCTCTAGCTGTTCTGTAGATCGAGTTAAGTACAGAAAACTGAGAGCGTCTGTCAAGATAACTCGAATAATACAAATCGATTAGCTGTGCTTAACAGCTCTGTAGCTGTCCTGAAGCTCGAGTTATCTTGAGAAAACCGCCACCGCGTGACAAGATGACTCGAAACGACCGATCCCGCCGGAGTGCTTTTTGGCAGTAAAAGGTACCCGATCGAGCTGAGATCAAGATAGCGAGCGAGAATAAGATCCAATATCACGGAAAGAATACTAGAGCTCAACGAATTGTTGAATTTCGAGAACAAAATTTTCAACCGACCAAAAGTCATGAACAGGTTCGTCGAGATTTTTCTTGCCAACTAGCTCTCCAGCGCCCCGGAATTACTCTTAAGCTTCCATCAATAACTTGCTTAGGGAAGCTCTACGGGTTACTTGCTTGCGTCCAAAACCCAGAGAGCAAAGGAAACACCGCCAGGAAGCTATTTTGGCGAGACCCCCGACGCTCTCGTGGAATGCTTCTGAGGCTCTGGTGCAGCGCCTCTGAAGCGCTGCCAGGAACGCTTCCACGCGTGCCTGCAAATGTGCAGGCACGCATGGACGCTTGCCGGGAGCTCTCCCAAACAAGCTGCCGGCTCAGGCGAGGCGCTGCCGGGATCGTGAAGCGGCGAAGATGCGCTGCTGGCAGGCACCACCACCGTCCGGCTTCTAATTATAAAACCCTTCACCTCTCAGAGAGCTCTCCGGGAATTTTCAACAGACCAAAAGTCACCAAAATGTCCGTCGAGATGTTTCTTGCCAACTAGCTCTTCAGCGCCGCGGAACTTGGTAGCGTTCAAAACCCGGAGAGCAAAAAGGACATGCACTTGGTAGCGTCCAATTGAAAACCGGCGGTAAACTGTCAACCAGGTTTTTGCGGGCTTTGCGGCGGGGTCCTCCAGCACATGCAAGCAGCGGTGCTCCCCGCGGCCACCAGGCGCAAGTGGCTCTACCGAGCGTGTGAGACGCTATCTATAACAGACGCAATCTGCGAGATTGCGTGAATTAGCTTCGAGGCGGCCGTTAACTCACAGACCGTCACGGTTGACTCCCTATCGAGGCCAAACGCCTCCTCGGCAATCACGTGACACTGTATAGCATTTTGATGTTCTACAAAAGCCTGCAGCCACCAGCCTCCCCCAGCCCCAATATCCGAGGTGCCTCCGTCGAAGTAACCCCTCAATCCTAAAACTTTCGAAGTATATAAAGGGGCAAGATACTCGTTTCTCTTCGATGTGTGTGGGCAAGCTCTGCAAGCCCACGTGAGTTCATCAGCATAACTGTTACCCTCCCTATAAAGATGTTTGATCGGGTCAGCCCCCGCACACGCAGTTCTCAAGCAGGTGTCCGTTATAGCATCAAGAGTGTTTTGTGCCGCCTCCAAGGTGTTGTTATAGCCCATGTTCGTGCACCTCCAGTGCCCTCTTTAATTGGACAACACACAAGCTGTCACCCAGTATTTCAAATGGAATCTTATCCGACTCATAGTCAAAGATAGTCTCATTTTCAAAGTTATGAGCAATGCGACGCGCAATCCTATCATTGTTAACTTTCGTCTCCTCCTCCTCCGCACGGGCAACCGAAACTCTAGGTTTGGCCAGATAGCCAAGAATGGCGGGCAGGTGCAATCTTTTGAGTAACTTCTCAACGAAAATCGACCAATCTTCTTTCCCAAACATCATAGTCTCCCACCACTTTGTATTGCCATTTTGATCCGCAATGAAGACATCTTCCCATTTTCTCCAACCGACGTATTTAGTACCACCACGCCATCCAAGGAGAGAAGCCTGAGAATCCCTCGAGCGTGCAGCGAACGCGCGACGATGAGCGGACCAGTCACCTGACGCATGCATCATGCCCAACCGCGCCTGAGAGTAGGCGTTGAGTTTGAAGGCATTCACGTTTGCGCCAGAGGGTCGTGCCTCACGCGGCTCACTATCATGATTAGAAGAGGGGGGGTCCCGTGGTCGCTTACTTCCCTGTGGGGCACCAGACGGACTAACGGCGGAAGCGATGGGGTCATCATTCACATGAGCAATACACCGTCTCTTTTGACTGCCCCTCGGCGAACATATTTCATCCCGATCTCTTTTGTCGCATGGGCGCTGGGGCTGTCTGACACGCTTGGCGAGCTCCTCCTGGCTCGCAGTGAGACTCGGGCCAGAGCACCTCTTCTCTCCCCTGGCGGCCAGGCGGGTCTCCACAATCTGCCTGCGACGATTCTTGGCCACGGGCGTGGGTTCGCTCTCGCCGTCGACTGGGGGGGCTGTGGCCGCAGGACTGACAGCGCCCTGCGATTCGCGCTGCCTGCTCCTTTCTTCCAGGAGCCTGGCGCACTCAAACAGATGCGCCACTTGCAGCGGATCATTCAAAGGAACTCTTATGCTGGACGCAGACGACACACGACCAGAAGAACCATGAGCATCCTTTTTGTTCGGCTCCAAAGGAACTCTTATACTGGACGCAGACGACACACGACCAGAAGAACGTTGACAATCTTGTTTGTGCTCAGTCAGTCCCCCACGGCTACCAAACATAGCCGCTGATCTCTGGGGCTCAGGCGAAACACTCTGAGGCAAAGCACGAGGCGGACAATGAGAATGAGTAAAGTGTGTACTGTGTGTGTGCAGCGTAGCTGTCGGAATATAACAAGGCAACTGATCGAAAGAACTTCCACTCTCAGCCTGCGGCACAGAAGACTTCGGATGACGGTGTGTATGCTCTCCACTGTTCGTGTGCAGCGTAGCTGTCTGAATATAGCTGGGCAACGTGTCGAAAGAACGGTCATCAACCTGCGGCACTGGCAACAAAGAATGGGCATGTGTGGTATCTTCACTGTGAGTGTGCAGCGTAGCTGTCTGAATAAAGCTGGGCGTGGACTCCAAAGAACGTTGACCATACAACTGAGGCACAGGCAAAGACGAATGGACATGTGTATGAGCCTGACTGTACGTGTGCAGCGAAGCTGTCGGATCAGCATGTACTCTGTCCGTGTGCAGCGCAGCTGTCGGGATATTTTGGCACGCAAAGCCTCTGGCAAAGCAAGCGATATCTTTCGCCCAGAGCCAGTTCTTGTGAATGAAGAGTTCCACCGCCGACAGAAATCCATGGTTGGCGAACTGGTCGCGCGCATACTTGAACCTCCTCTTTTGGTAGACCGTCCAATCTTCAGTCGCTCCTGTCCTCCTTCTTCCGATGATGGCTAATAACTTTCCTTCCCAGGAGAATATTTTTTGTGCCGTGATGTTGTCAATCGTCATCCCCTCGATTGCGAAGAGTAGCTTACTCTGGATACGGAGTCGGTATCGTTGGAATCGTCTCTCAACCGGGATGCGATGACTTCTATAATATTCGATGTCGGCAAAGAAGGCACCACGGGCACGATCCAAGTTGAACTGCAGATCGCTATGCTGTGTCCAATATCTGTCCAACCTGTAACCCGGGATGTCCAAAGTGTTAACGCATTCAAGTTTATACGTGCGGGTCTGTGTGGGCATCTGAATATCAAGAACTACATCATTCGAGCCATTGACGCCAAAGGGGATGAGCTTGAGAGAGGATGGTTTCCAATTGAGGCCAGCCTGGAGCAGGGGGAGAGTGAGCTCAGTCATCACGGTCCTGAGCTGCCGTTCATCTCTGGCGTACAGCAACAAATTGTCTGCCCAGAGGGTATGTGAAATCGTCGATCTAGTGGGCATGGGGACGGGGGACTCGACTACGTAACCCAGATCACGCCCTGGCCAGGTCCCGACGATATCATTCCACAAGGCCACACTCACCACTTTGAATATGAATGGTCCGTCCACCCCGCCCGTCCTGATACTCCGATCCCAACCAATCCAATCCAAATTCTGGGTCCCTTCGAAGGTGGCTTTACACGTGTTTTCGGTCATAGGGCAAAGGAGGGCATAGATCAAAGCGGGGTCAAAACCAAGCTTCTCCATACTTTGTAACGCTAGCTTGATAGTAACGTGGTCAAACGCCTGTAGTACATCGAGGCTGGCCAGATAGAGCTTCTCCCCTTTTCCCCATTGCGCAGCACGTTGGCAAAGATGTTTGGTAAACGATGTGACCTCAGAATCCTTCCTGAACTGCACAAACCCATACATGTTAAGAGAGTGTTTGATATTCACCAGATGTTGTTCCCCTTTAATGACTAGGACATGGTTGTACCACTTCTGGACCAGGCTCAGGAGGCAGATCGCCCTAGTCTCTGAAAGCTCCTGGATGGACGGCGCCTTCGGGATGAGAGTTACCAGAAACCTCTTCCAATCCGAGGGGACCTGTTGACGACGATTGGCGATCAGGCTGAAATGATGTCGAATTGTCTTGAGGCTGGCAAAGGGGATGAGCTGCAGCATCTCCCGTGTCACTTGGTCAGGCCCAGCCGCCAAACTCTTGAGGCGAGCCCTCGCTCGCAAGATGTCATGCATGGTGATGCTCACGCACTGGGACTGGTTGAGCTTCGATGCCAGACCTTCCAGAATAGACTGCACCTCCCTCCTCGCCCCGTAGTCCTCCACCCTGTCTTTCAAGTACCTCCCAATCTCCACCTGTTTGGCCTCGACATCGTAAGTAAGTTCCCACTCCCCCGTCATCTTTTTGACTTTAAGTGCCTGTGCTTGTGTACGTAATTTACGCTGTTCAACTTTGTGTTTGTATTCGAGCATGTCGGCATCATATTGTTTTCGCAGTGGTCTGATCAATCTCCGAAGACTCCTGACTTCATTATGGCATCGAAGTTCTCTGGGCCAAAGAGCGCGCCATAACAGCCGTTCGAGCGTCCATAGACGTTCCGGCCTCACAGGTGCACGAAGTGCGGCCACCTGGCGGCTAGGGATACTTGCCGCCGTATCTGCGATGATCTGGCTGAGTGTGCCCCTGCCCTGCCTCCTCTGCTCGCCCTCCTCCTCCTTCACGGGTTTCACGTCCCTTTTGATGTCCTCCTCCTCCTCCTCTTCAACCAAAGACTGTAATGGGCGATACCGAGAGCCTGCATCTTGAAACTGCCGTGACAGGGCACGGTCGAAGCTGGCAGCAGCCGCAGCAGGGTCCACGGGTTCCCATTGATGCAAGGCAGCTCGCTTCCTATTATTGCAGCGTCGCCGTCTTCCCACAGCAACCGCAAGATGTACTAGTTTGCGGTCGCTGATCTCCTGGATTGTGGCCGATCTCCCTGGGGCCCGAATCCACTCAGCAGTAGTCCCCGAGTCGAATTGATCAGAAGCACTGATGCCTATATAGTCGAGCACCGCCTCCCCTCGGGGTGCTGCCCTACCGCGCCAAGTCGCACAGCGAGGGCCAAACGTGTTTGCCAGCCGTAAACGATGCACACTGCAAAACTCGGTCAACAGGAACCTCATCTCCTCCAATTGTTTCTTCCTCACACCCTCCCTTCCTCCTCTGAAAAGAACCTCCACCTCTTCCTTCACTCCCATACCAGTGATAGCACGGCCGTTGGCGATAATATTAGGAGCCATCTCAACGTTGGCATCCGTAAACAAGATAAGCATGTCTGGCTGCTCGGGGTGACGTCTGCGATGCTCTCTGATCCTCCTCTTCACCTCCTCCAAAACTTGACCGAATTCCCTCACCGCCTCATCCTTATCATCTGCATATGGCAAATACAAGCAAACAATAGCGGCTGGCCTGAACCATGCAATGACAAACCTTGGTCCGCGCTCAATGTCACGTAGCAGAGCCTTCCATGGGCCCTTCCACAAAATAGCTGCTTTCTTACACGAAGAGCGTTCCATGTGCCACCCATCCCCAGCAAGAATCTTTCGACTGTCCGTGAAAAACTGTGCCTCCTGGAGTCCCATCAAGAAAATGCCTCTGTCGTTGGCAGCATCCAGGATAGCTTTGGAAAAATGTGGGCCTCTTTTCTCGATATTCCATGTGCCCACTCTGGCAATCCACTCATGTCATTCAGCCCTCAGATCAGCTTGGAGCTGTGCCGTGTTGATGGCAGGATCCAAGACGGCCAGAGCGGGCAGGATCTCATAGTTCGTTGCTGGGTTAAAAACTGCGATGACCTTGCCATTTGTGGTGTCGTTGGGGAGCTTGCCCCAGAGGTGTGTCGTAGGTGGTCCCAGCTCCGCTCGAACAATGATTCCCAGGGCCGCATTGACATGGCGCCTGAAGATGTTCTGAAACTTACCCGCGCAATTTACATGTGGTTGTTTGTGTGGGGCCGCCTCAACAATGACTTTGATACTACCCTGTGCCTCTGTAGCCTGTCTGGCCACATCAGTCAGTGTTTTACTGGTTCCACTATGCACTGCCGCGAGGAGTCTTTGGCGCATATCCCACAATATTCTGGAGTCGGTACCCATGGTGAAAAAGATTCTAATGCGACTGTATCCGAATGTGCGACCATCATTTTCTTCTTGGGTACGTGGCGTGTCTATCCTGCCTTCCGCCGAAGTGCCGGCGACGATCGGAGAAAGGACAATCTCATTGAGGATATCATTTACCTGTGATTGTGTCAGCATCTGGCGGCCTCGTTGCTCATAGTTTTTCCAGTCCGTCACCCAGCCCTTGATTCCAATGAAAGACGGGTTCCAGGTCGCACGAGTAAAGGCCCCAGACATCCGAGATGACACCCCATTGCTGGACCCTGACTCCGATCTAGTTTGAAGTGTGTTGGATTAAGTTCTCAGTGCTGACAAAGATGCTGCATTTTCAATAATTTCGCGCCTCATTGAGGCAATTGAAGCCGCGTGCGTCGCCAGTGTCGCCTCCATGGGGGCCAGGCGTGCAGTGAGGGTCTCGTTCAGCTGTATCCTCTGGGCATCAATCGTCGCACTCTGAGCGCCAGCCCACCAAGCAGGGGGCTTGTCATCCGTTCTGTCACCACTGCGGCTCCTCTGGCCCCCACCTCTTCGCCTGCTGTCGACCAGGCCCGAGACAGGTGGCTGTGCCCGCTGGGGGCCGAAAGGTCCAGCCGCTGTGTTCTCCTCCATCCTGAGATCTGGGAAATCAAGGGAAGATAGAGCACTGTCTCCGTCGATACTGTGGAACTCACCTACGGCTGATTACGATAACACACTGGGGGGTAGCTTTCTACTCTCCCACGAGGGACTTCTCTGAGTATTCCACGCCGTCTTTGCAAATGATAGAAAGGATGAGTACTCCGACAATCAAGGAATGATAGTGTCCTCCAGCAATCTCGACCTCCAAAGAGTGTGTGCGGTACTCAGGCAAAATACACTCTGCAGCAACGCGTACGGGAATAGGAATCAAACAAAGAATGAGCGTGTACGGTACTCAGGCAAAATACACTCTGCAGTAACGCGTACGGTAATGGGAACCAAGGAAAGCAGCACGGCACAATGCCGCTCGAGACGAGGTCCCCAGCGGGAGCCCCCAGCCGCCAGACCCCTGAGGAGGGAGGCAACCAGGTTACCGCCGGGACCCTCGTAGAGCTCTTTGCTCACACCGCGCTCTTCAGAACACATGAAGAAAACTCCTGGAGCGAGAAACGAAACATCGAAAAAACACGTTTTTCTGTTTCTATCCAACGTCGGTTGCTTCAAGTGTTTTAATAGTTTTACTGCACCTATGCACCTGAAAACTTTAATGGCAGACGCGTCTAAGCCCACTACAGGTGCGAAAAATCTGCTTTCTCAAAATCAATTGTCAAATATCTTTCAAATATTCGGAAACCACCCAAAAGTTACCACTTTGTCCTTTCTCGCCGGGTCGACCAACTAGCTCCACCCCACGCCGGAATTCCTCTAGCTCTACGGGAGAGCAAAAAGGACATGCACTTGGTAGCGTCCAAAACTGGGCGCCGGCGGTAAACCGTCAACCTGGCTACCGCCGGGGACCTCGTAGAGCTCCTAGCCACGTGTCATAAGTCCACGCGTATCTCTGGAGTGCGCACGGTGAAATATTTCCAATAATAAATTGGACACATACATGTACGAGTTGTAGTGCGTCTTTCAGCGCGCGAGAGCGATGCTGCCGAGGCAGCGAACATGTAGGTAGACATGTACAGATGGACAAGCATGCGACAATACGATCGACGTCAGCAGGCGCGGCAACGCACCGGGCACGAGCGCGCGCACGCACATGCGCGCGCACGCGAATATACACAAAATCTCACGCGGGCACGCACTCACAACCACGCGCGCTCACTCGCGCGCGGGCACCCCCTCACGCACACACACACACACACACGCACACACACACGCACACAAACACACGCACACACACGCACCAACAAAAAATCACACACACACAAACACACACACACACATACGCGCGCGCGCAGAAAGACACGAACACAGACACAGACACAGACACACCCGCACGCACACGCACACACACACACACACAGACGCGGCCACACACACACGCACACACACACACACACACCTGCCTGCCAGACACACACACACACAAACGCAAACATCTACAGATACAGACGGACCGACGCCCTCGCACTCACAAACCGATCCCCCGCTGCTCAGCGCTCTCATTCCCCCGCGAAATCCTCGCGACCCCGCGCACCCCGCCCCCCCCCTTTTCCGCCGGCGCTCCGGAGGGGGGAGGCACCGCCCCACGTCGGGGCCGGCCCTCCCTCCACTCCATCCACTCCGCCCTCGCGGAGCGCTGGGGGGGGGGTGGGGGGGGGGGGCGCGGGCGGCGCCTGCACCGCGCGCGCACACACGCACACAAACGCACACACACACACACACACACACACACGCACGCACACACACACACACACACAGACACAAACAGACAAACGCAGACACAGCCACACACACACACACACGCGCCCCCACACACACCACCTGCCAGACACGCACACGCACACGCACACACACACGCACACAGACACACACACACACACACACACACACACAATCCACAGACACGGACACACTGACGACCCCACACTGGTCAGCGCTCTCCGCCCCCGCCACCCCCCTGCCGCCCCTGCGCGCCCCGCCCCCCCTGCTCTTCCCGCCGGCGCTCCGGAGGGGGGAGGCACCGCCCCATGTCGGGGCCGGCCCTCCCTCCACTCCATCCACTCCGCCCTCGCGGAGCGCCGGAGGAAAGGGCGGAGGGGGAGGGAAGGAGGCGGGCGCAGGCGGCGCCAGCACCGTGCGCGCACGCACACACACGCACACACGCACACCCACGCACACACAAGCACACACACACACACGCACACACACGCACACACACACACACACACACACACACACACACGCGCACACGCACCCGAACACACACACAAACACACACGCACACACGCAAGCAAGCACATGCGCATACACGCACACGTAGACACGCACACACACACACAGACACACACACATATATATGCACATACACGCAAACATAAACACACCCGCACACACACACAGACGCGCACAAACACACAAACACACATACACACACGCACAAACACACGCACACACATACACGCACACACATGCACACAAACGCACACATACACACGCACACCCACGCACGCACACACACACACGCAAACACACACACACACACACGCACACGCACCCGAACACACACACACACACACACACACACACACACACGCAAGCACATGCGCATACACGCACACGTATACAAGCACAGACACACATGCACATACACGCAAACATAAACACACACGCACACACACAGACGCGCACAAGCACACACACATACACACACGCACAGACACACGCTCTCACACACACTCACACACACACACGTCCACACACGCCTCCTGCGCGCACGCACACACACACACACGCACACACACATACACACACACACAGCCACGGAGAGACGCACGCACACACACACACACAACGCACAAACACACCGACAGAGCGAGTTGCAAACAACCACGCGCGCACACAAAGCACACGAACACACACACACACACACGGCCACACACACACACACACGCACGCACACACCCACAACCACGCCCACACACACGCACACACACGAACACACAAACACACAAACAGAATATACACACGCACACACACACACACACACGCGCACGCACGCACACCCGCACACAGACAGCCAATCACAGCCAGAACGAAAACATTTGCACACGCCCTCGCGCGAGCGAGCACGCAAAAGACGCACGCGCGAACTCGCAAACAAGCTGCCGCACACGCGCGCGCACATTAAAAATGCAAAATAAAATGCTCCCCCCATGCGCACGCACAGGAACGCACACAGACGGAAAGACAAACGCGAACAAGACACACTCCAGGTGCAGGCTAAAACGGTAATCACACGCAACCTGCCACGCAGCACGCACAGACACACACACACACACACACGCCGACCACATCCTCTCACTCTCTCTCACACACAAACTCCCACACACGCGGAGACGCACACATGCACACGGACGCCGACACGTACAAACACACAAGCCGCCCCCCACCCCACCCCAACACACGAAAACACAGGTGCACGCGGACGCACGCACAGTGACTGAGAGACACACACATACACACAGAAAGGCACACTCGAAATGCACCCTACATCAGTGACCACAAACCTACGGCCACGCACGCACACACGCACACACAGACACACACACACACACGCAGCCACACGCACACACCCAAAAACCCCTCAGCAACACACGCACGCACCCAGAACACAAACACACACGCACACACATAAACACACGCACACACACACACACGCGCACAGACGCAAACACACCCGCACACATACGCACGCACGCGAACACACGCACACACACACACCGTGTAAAGCACCGACCAGACGCCAGCGCCTACAAGCCGAACACGCGCGCGCGCTCACGCCAACACGCCACCGACTGCCACACCCAACGCACATTCAAGATGCAAACGTGACGTCCGCACAGATCGCACGCCGCGCGCGCAAGCACGAACCCGCACACACACACACACACACAGACACAAAGACACGCAGAAACATGGATACACAGACACACAGAAAACCAGTCACAAGGACACACAGACACCCAGACACGCAGACACTCAGACACACAGACACACGGACACACAAACACACAGACATATAGACACACAGACACGGACACACGGACACACGGACACAAAAGACACACGGACATGCAGACACACAGACACACTGACACACAGACACACAGACACACAGACACACAGACACACAGACACACAGACAACAGACACACGGACACACAGACAAACAGACACACAAACATACAGATACATAGACACACAGACACACAGACACACGGACACACGGACACACTGACACCAACACTCAGACACACAGACACAGCATCACCAACACACAAAGACTGACAGACACACAGACACGCAGACACACGGACACACGGACACGCAGACACGCAGACACGCAGTCACACAGACACACGGACACACACAGGGACACACTGACACACAGACACACAGACACACAGACACACAGACACACAGACACACAGTCACATACACACACAGACACACTGACACACTGACACACTGACACACACAAACACAGACACACAGACACACTCACACACGGACACACAGACACACAGGCAACCAGACACACAGATACACAGACACACAGACACACGGACACAAAGGAAGACAGAAAAAACAGACACACAAGCACAGGGACACACAGACACACAGACACGCAGACACACAGACACAGAGACCCACAGACACACAGACACACAGACACACAGACACACGGAAACTCAGACACACAGACACACAGACATACAGACACACAGACACGAGGAAAGACAGAAAGACAGAAAACCAGGCTCACAGACTCACAGACACACAAATAAACGGACACACAAACACACAAACACACAGACACACAGGCACACACACACACAGACGCATAGACACACGACCACGCAGACAAACAAACACACAGACATACAGACACAGAAATACACAAACACACAGACACACAGACACTCAGGCACACTGACACACACGGCACCAGACACACAGACACACAGGCACTCAGACACACAGGCACACAGGCACACAGGCACACAGACACACAGACACACGCAGACACGCAGAAACACCAACACACAGACACGCAGACACAAGAGCACACAGACACGCAGGCACACAGCCACACAGACACACAGACAAACAGATACACAGACACACTGACACACTGACACACAGACACACAGAAAAAAAAAAAAAAAAAAAAAAAAAAAAAATGACACACAGACACTCAGACACACAGACACACAGACACACAGACACACGGACACCCAGACACCCAGACACATAAACACTCACGCACACAGACACACAGACACACAGACACACAGACACACAGACACACAGAGAGACAGAAACACAGGCACACAGGCACACAGACACGCAGACACACAAAGACTGACAGACACACAGACACGCAGACACACGGACACACGGACACGCAGACACACAGTCACACAGACACACGGACACACACAGGGACACACAGACACACGAACACACAGACACACAGACAACCAGACACACAGATACACAGACACACAGACACACATACACACGGACACACCGACACACTGACACACAGAAACACAGACACACAAACACACTGACACACGGACACACCGACACACAGAAAGACACACACGGACACAAAGAATGACAGAAAGACAGACACAGAGGCACAGGGACACACAGACACACAGACACACAGACACACAGACACACAGACACATAGACACAGAGACCGACAGACACACAGACACACAGACACACAGACACACGGACAATCAGACACACAGACACACAGACACACAGACACACAGACACACAAAAAGACAGAGAGACATAAACACAGACACACAGACACACATACACACAGACACACAGACAAACGGACACACAGACACACAGACACACAGACACACAGACACACAGACACACAGACACACAGACACACAGGCACACAAACACGCAGACAAACAAACACACAGACATACAGACACACAAATACACAAACACACAGACACGCACGCACATACACTCAAGCCCACTGACACACACAGCACCAGATACACAGACACTCGCAGCGCAGCCTTGCCCTAGTCTGCCCGCTCCGCCCCCCCCCCCCCGTCTTGCTTCCCCTCTCTTGCCCCCTCAAAACCCAGCCCCCACCGCACCCCCCGCCCTATCGACCCGCATGCCAGGCGGACCCCGCAGACGGATCCAGCTCATTCCCCTGCATATCCACGCCCCCCCCTCGGGCCCCCTCCGAGACCCGCTGCGACGCGCGCGTCGCATCCCCCAAATCGCAGCTGCGCTGGAACGCAGCCAAGTTCTCGATCCTTCCCGCGCCGAAACCTGTGACCACTCGCGCGGCGCCGCCGCCACTCGACGGTCCAGGCGGCTCCGCGCGCCTCGGGCGCACCAACACCCCCCCTCGTATATACGCGCCCTCGCCCGCGGCAGCCCCCTCCTCGACCGCGACGGGGCCGGGCGCAGGTCGCGCCGCCAAACGCGCCGACCTCCTCCGAGGGACCACCGCCTCTGACCGAGGCCCCACCTTTCGCTGCCCCGACGCTGGAGCCCTCGCCGCCCCCAGTCTTACCCCCTCAGCGCCGCCCCCCGTCTCCTCCGCTGCCACATCTTTCCCCCCCGCGACACTCGCGCACGCCACATCGCCACCTAGACCCCCGCCGCCCGCGCGCGCCCCCGCGGGCCCTCGAGCACCTCGGACGCGGCCTGGCCCAGCGACGTCGCGCTCCCCGCCGACATCCCTAACTCCAACCGCGGTCACCGCGCCACCCGCCGCCCCTGCATCCAAGCGAGGCGCCGCCGTCTTCCCCCGTGCGCGCCGAACGGCAGAACGCGGAGCGGCGCCACCCGGCGAGCCAGAGCCCCCCCCCTCTCTCGGAGACACCGCCCCCCCGCCAACCCCAGCGGTCAAGTCGCGGACGCCTGCCGCGCCCCTTGACTCGGCTGCGCCCGAAGCCGCGCCCTTCGTCGTGACCGCTAGCCGCCCAGCGGTACCATCACCATCGACGGCGCGCCCCCCCCTGACTCGGAAACCGCAAATTCCTCCGCAGGCGCCTGCTCGCGGAACGCGGCTCGGCGGCGGCAACCGAGACAACGCCCCCCCTGCGTCCTCCACGGCCTGGCCCTGCACCAACTCCACCGCCGGACGTAGGCTCACCCCCCGACCCGACAGAGGCCGAAGCCCCGGCCCGATCGCCAGCGACGCCGCGCGCGCGCCCGATCCCTCGGGCCGCCGACGGCCCACTCCCCCCCTCGCGCTCCGTCGCTCCGTCGGCGTCACCGCCAACAGCCCCACCCCCGCCCCATCCGCCGCCACCAGACGCACTCGCATCACCGCCCCCCGGCCCACTCCCGCCACTGCCCTGCCCCTCACGCGCTGCGCCCACCTCTGTCGCATCTGCGCCCGCGCCCTGCCCCTGACCGCGGCCCAGGCGGCAATACACTGCCATGTACGCCTCCTTCTGCTTGATGTGCGCCGGCTCGTCTCGGATCAAGCGCGGTGGCTGGTCGTCGTCAAACATGAAGTACCTCCCATCATGAACGCGGCACAGAGTCGTGTAATGGCCGCTATAAATTGACCGCCCATTGTGGTAAACCACACCGACCAACTGCATCTGGGGAAGCCCTGGCAGCCTCAGGTGCTCTTCCACCCACACTGCCTCCCGCGCCTCGGTGCCCCTCCTCAATTGAACCACCAGAACTCGTGGCACACCAGTGGCTCTCGTCTGCCTCACGTGCTTAACCCGGTCGTGCTCGTCGCGGCAACACCCCGGGCAGCTCTTCTCGATTTCTTCAGGAGCACAGAAATCGCAGTACAACTCCTGCAGCATCAAGGGCCCACCTGGACGTCCATGAACACGCAGCTTCAGTACATCCTCAGCCTCGTACGCGACAGTCTCGTAATTACACACGTCACACTTCTCCCGCTTCTCCAGGACGAACCCGAAGATCTGATCAACGCACGTCACCCGCAGATTCAGCGCCCGGATACTACCGAGGTCCCGCTGCGCAAACCGACCTGCCAACATCTCTGCGTCACGCGCAGCCACCATCAGCTTACCCCAATACGCAAACACATCCTGCTGCTGCCACGGGTCGTTGAACTCACTCGGCCGCCCCATCACATCGTCGTCGCAGTCAACGCTCGTACGCCGCAGCACACTCACAGGTCCCTGCTGCCAGCGTCGCGAGCACAACTGGTTGTACGTCTCCCACATCCCGCACACGCAACAACGCCCCGTGCCCCGGTCCTCGCACTGCTGCTCTGAATGCCATCGAAGCCACTCCAAGACGGCAGGCGTCCGCAACATCAGCTGCGTCACACTGACCACGTAGCAGGTGTGCCATGGCCGCGGCATCCCTCGGACGGGCACGCACCGCACGCTGTCCCACGAAGCCGCGCGAATGCCAGCCACGTTCGGAACATCCATGTCTGCCGGGCACAGTGGCGGCCGAGGCGGGCAGGGGCTCGGCGGCGGCGGAACTGGGCGCCCCAAAGCAAACAAACTCTGTGGCCCGAACGCTGCGGATATCGCTTGTTCCCGACGGCGCTGTCGGCGGCCGGCAGCCCGCTGCTGCGCCCGCAAGTACGCCTCTCGATCTCGTTCCTGCGCCTGCTGCCGGGCCAGCGCCGCGGACTCTCGACCACGCTGTAACCGACTCTGAACCTCCACACCCTCCAGTCTCTGTGACTGATCACGCGTCGCCTGCAGCACGACTCTCGCGCGCTGCGCCACGGCCCTCATCTTCTGCTCCCGAGATCCAAAGCACGCGTGGGCACGCACATACCCGAACAGCCCATAGTGGTCGGACATGTGGAACTCGGAACCCTCGAAGAACACCTTCCCTTTCCCTACCAAGTGCACCTCGGACCAGAGGTCCGCTCCGAAGAGCACCCGGTCACGTCTCTGGCCAACAGCCCCCCTCTCGCCGAGACCCGAATAGAACTTATTGCCGGGGCAACCCCAGGATCGGCCCTCATACCATGCGTCCCTCAGACGCAACTGCTCCACGGCTGCCTGCATCTGCGCATCCGTGCTGTTCATGTCGCCCACGATGAGCAGCCGATGGCATTCGTCACCGCACTTCGCCACAATCTTCCCAAGTATCGCACGACGCCGTTCCCATGACGCGTCCGTGGGCAGGTGCACCGCCGCCACGTGCACATGCCCATCGCCGCCGGCGCCGCCGTCTCCGGGCACCTGGACACGGCACAGCACGACCGGATCCTGCCCTGGCACAGCCACAGATTCCGCCCGCAGACCGTGCCTGACGTACAGATGCACATACCCCCTGGACTCCTGCGCCTGCGCAACGCCCGCCAATTGAAACTCCCCTGACAGCTCCTCGTACGCGCCCCCGCCCTCGCACTCCTGCAAGGCAACGACGTCACACCCGCGCGCCTGCCTCCAACGGAGCACCTCGCCAAGAAGCGCGGCGCGCTGATCCCGCGCGGTCCAGGAATGCGGGGCCACGGCAGCGCGATGCCCACCAGCAATGTTCCACGTCGCAAACGACAACGTCGACGCGCCCTCAAGGCCGTCTCCCTCGCCTGCCTCGTCCGCGGCCCTCCTCACCACACCCGCCATCGCCCGACCCGCGCCCGCCGCACTGGGCCCGGACACATCCGCGCGCGGGACGACGCCGAAGAGGTCCAGAGCGTCACGGCACTCCTGGTCCGAGAGCAACAACTCCATGACATCCCGCGCACCCCGCGCGCCGACACCCGCGCGAAAAGACGCGAACGCGCCCCGCAACGCACGACACACGTCTGGCACGAACGACTCCGCCGACGCATCCAGCACCCCGGCCCCGGCCCCGCGACCAACGTGGCCCAGCAGGAGCCCGAGTGCGCCGGCGATCCTCTGCGAAGGCACCCGAACGTGCGGCGCCTCCCCAAACTCTACCGCTGGTGGCGGGCGCCGCCCATCACTGGCCTGTATCGGCCGCAGCAGCGCGTCGATATTCCGAGCGATTCGCCCTGCAACCGCCTCCCTGCGGCCTCGATCGTACACGCGCACGGTCAGAGACTCGGCACGCCCGAGCGCCTCCCCCGCCCGACCAGCCTGGACGCGCACAAAGATCCAATCCTGGGGAACGCCAGACACGCTCAGAGCGTCCACGGCAGCAACCATCAGCAACTCCTTCTTATCGCTGACGCAGCTCGCGTCCCAAACGCTCGTCCAGTTGTGCGCCACCCGAGCAAAATGCTCTGGGTTCTCCTCCGCGCCGACGTGCTCGCCCACCTTTGCCGAGGCCACAGTCATCGACAGGTCTAACCCTGAGCACAGCTGTCGCGCCACCTTCAGGAAGAACTCCAACGCCTGACGCTCCAGTCTGCCCTCCGCCAGAGCGCTCTCCGACCGCACGTTCACGACCCACTTGTCCATCCGCAGCGCGCAGCCACCGCGAACATCCCCGAACGCATCCTTCATCTTCCTGGCCGCCTTATCCAAGCTCCCGTGCAGTCTCGGCGGCACCAGCGCACCCATGGCCTCCTTCACAGCGCTCATGTGCAGCGGGCCCAGGCTCGGTTCCACGACATCGAACACGCGACCATCCCACCGCCCACACGCCACCCACCGATCCACCATCATGTCAGCGACACGGCCCAACAACTCCACTCCGTCGTCGTCCGGGCGCTCCCGGGACAGCCGCGCAGCGGCAGCCCTCAAACGCCCCCGCAACTCTTCCACCGTGTCAACACCATAGAAATCCTCTGCATCCCCACCCGCCAGCTCCCGCGCGGCCTCACGTTCCTCCAACGTCACACCGCGCACCCTCTTCCGGTCCAGGAGCCTGTCAGCCACGGCGGTCAGACGCCGCCGCGCGACGTCATCACCCCCCGCCTCGGCATCGACAGCCTCAGCCAACGCGGACACGCACGGCGCGCCGTCCTCACCCCAGAGCCAAGTGTCATCATCCACCACTCTGTTCAGACCTCTGAGCCTCTCCGCCTGCGCCGCACGGACGGTCTCGAGACGGCCCAACAATCTCCCCGCCGCACACCTCTCCTCTGCAGTCCACAAATCCGCCTCGCAGTACCCATACTTCCGCAACGTTGACGAAGCGCGCGCCTCCAACCGCAGCTCGAACCGACGGCGCTCCCGGAACGCCGTCGTGTGCCTGGCCCGCATGAAGTCCGCGTACTCCGGCAAGTCTTCCTCGAACACCAAGTCCCACGGATGCCTGACGCGCGTCGTTGCGACGAACCCGATCCCAGCGACGGCCGCGGTCTTCGCCGACATGTGCACGCGGACTTTCGCCAACGTCATCCCCTGCGCCTTCCAGTGCGTCAAAGCCCACGCCAGCTGCAGCGGGTAGTTCTCGCGCGCGAGGCCGTCCTCCGTCGTGGACGATACAGTCTGCCTCCAGATGGGCACCCAGTTCTTGCGCACAGGATCGTTCTTGAAGAAAGACCGCGGCTCGCCATTCTCGTCTTTTCCCAGATCGACGTCGTCGAACTCGACAAAAACACAAATGGGCGCCTGCAAGTCCGGGCGCGCACTGTTGTGCGGGTCCGCCCCGTCCGGCCACATGTACCCGCGCAGCGTGCCCATCGCCCCGTTCATCAACCCCGCCTCGACCCACAAGTTCTGCGTCAGCAGCACGCGCGCCCCTTCACACATGTGAAGCTCGTTCTCGATCCCTCGGAAATCGTCGGCCGCCATCTCTTCCGGCCGAGATTTACTTTTATCCTTCCAATTGTGATAGGCGCGCAGAGACGCAATGGGCTTGCCACTGGCAGCCGCCACCTGGTACAGCCTCTCCAGGTTCACCCTATCCGCGCCGCAGGCACCCGACGCCCGATCCTTCCTGCCATCCATCAGCAGCGGCGCCGTCTCGAACGCTGCGAGCTCCTCCCTGCCCTCCTTCGTCATCTGCAGCACCGACCTGTTCCGGCGCCTCAACCACGCATGATCCGACTGGTCCCACGTGCACTGCGCCATTCCTTTGGTCACCTCCAGAAAACGATCGGCATCCCGCCGGTACTCCGCCTGCCGCTCGGCGGACAGACCCTCCTTCTTCCCACTCCATCTGTGCACGCGCCGTAGCACGGCGACGTCCTGGAACGTATTGCGCACAAACTGGCCCGTGGCCACCAACTTCTCCGTGCTCCACGCATCGTCTGGAGTGCGCTCCGCCCCCCTCGGCTTATTTTTCCCATGCCCCTCATACTTGCCCATTCGATACAACGGATCGTCGCCGATGGGCGGCGCCTGCTGCGGATCTCCTGCCAGCACGACATCCTTCCCGCCGAGATACACTGGCTCGTCCTCCTCCATCTTCCTCCCCTTTCCTCCTTGTCCGCCTCCTCCGCGTGCCGCAAACTTCGCATCCGTGCCCAGAGTGTCCTGCACCTTGTACTCGATCTTCCCCAACATCTGCCGCCCGATCATACTCATCTCATCCAACACAAACAGCTTCGCCTGCCGCAACCGGTCCCGCGTCCGCAAGAAGCGTTCACCGCCCTTTTGCTTCCAAGGCCCGCAGTACCCCACCGGAACACCGAAAGCCCTGTGCAGAGTAGTCGCCCCATACTTCAACTGGAACGAGGCGCACCCTGTCGGAGCAGCCAGCAAACAGCAATTCCGCACCTCCTCATCAATCTCCGACTGAGAGCGCCTTCCCTCGCGCATCCCACCCCGGAGGCCCGGCACCCGATCCATTCTGGTCCGCGGAGCCGTCTGACGCGCCCTCTGTCGCCTCGCCGCCACAAAACTACGCACCGTGCGCGACTTCCCCGTGCCTGCCACGCCCGTGACCATCAGGCGGAGCGGGTCCTTCTCGGAGTGGCGTCCATCCATAACGATGTCGTGGGCAAACTTCTGCCAGGGGTCCAGGTCTTCGCGCAAGACGACCTCGGCCCCGTCACCCACGTTGGCCTTGCCGTACCAGACATCGCGCAGCTCCTCGAGGCGCCGCTTCTCCCCTGTGGACACATTGCACGGTTCATCCAGCCAATTGAAATCCTTCGGGTTCACACGCACCCTCCCGCGAACGTCCTCCCGCGCCACATCCCCGACGCGCACGTCTGCCGCCTGCACCGCGGGGCCCGCCGCGCTAACACGCTCATCCGCTGGGCGGCGATCCCACTCGGACACCTCCCCCGCACCTGCGGCACCCTCCACACCCTCCCCTGGTCGCGGGTCGCGCAACACGATATCCCGAGGCTCCTCGTTGGGATCGTCCTCGGCGTTCTGCGCGAGTCTGTCCACCAGCTCCTCCACGTCCTCCCCCGACTCCGCCGCATCGCTCTCTCTGCCAGCGTCACCCTCCCTCGAGCCACCGTCGGATTCCTGGCCCCCCACGTCGCCCGCGGCGTCGCCCGCCCCAGCGTCACGCCCCTGCTGCCGCGCCCGGTGCCGACGCACCATCTCGCGGCGCGTCCGCCTCAGCAGCTCGCGGTTGGTCCGCACCCCACCAGCCTCCAAGATTGCGCCCAGCACCTCCTTGTAGAACGGATTCGCGCGTTCGTACTGCTCCACGACCCACGCCGGCACCCACTGTCGGAGCATCGGGTCCGTGAGCATCTCCATCAACATATCTCCCCAGAACCGATCCTCCCTGCCCCTCCAAGCCGCCCCCCCCGACTTGAACCACAAATCCTGCACTCCCAGGAACCGATCGCCCCCAGCATGGGGCACGAAATCCGTGGCCCCAATGCAGACTTCCGGCACAGGGCGGACGTCGCGCCGCATCTCTGCACCGATCATGGCTCTGCGGTCCGCCGTACGCGCAGACCTCGTTGACGGCGTCGTCCAGCACCTCCGTGATCTTCCGCGAGCCCTTGGGCGCTTTCGTCGCATATTTCGTGACGTACTCCACGACGGCCCACAGGTTCAGGACAGGACGCCAATCGATGTTCCCCATATTGGCCAGGAGCACGTGCTCCTCGTAGCTGTTGCAGAGCCGGTCGTTCCTCGGAAACACCGCCTGCCAGTGGCCCTCCCTGCGCCCCTTCTCCATCCGGAACGGTCTCGGCCCGACGCGGCCCCACCTCTCTCGCGGAAAATCATACCGGCAGAACACGCACCCCTCCTTTCCGCGCGCACACGCATGCACCCCGAGCTTCGGCGGGCCCATGCCATGCTTCGTGTGGCGCGCAACCCTGTTCACCAGCGCGGACACCATTTTCCGAACCGGCTGCACGTCCAACGTCCCTGCTGCCTCGGACTGAAAGGCCTCGTCCAGAACCTTCCGCAAGTTCAAGCACTCCGGCGCAGACGCAGGCACGCTCCGGACCGCCCGGGCCTCCGACGTCTCAGCAGCAGCCTGGTCTTCCATCTCCACGTCAACATCGAAGGCCCCAACCTCGTCGTCCCACGTGTATCTGCACGCGCCCGCGTCATCGTAGCAGGGGTTCCACTCCGAGACCACGTGCCCGAAGAACTCATAGAACCGCTTCTCCAGAACGCTCTGCAGCGAAACGTTCTCGTGTTCTGGCTTCAGCACGCCGAAATCAGCGCCAGCACCCGTCAAGCGCTGCAAGCGGACCCCCGCGGGACCAGGCCAACCCGCACCCGCGTCCTCTGCGCCGTCACCGCCCTCACCATCCTCCACAGGACTCTCTCCCAGCGCGTCCACAGGCGCGGAAATCTCTCGGCCGACACGCTCGAACGCAACATCTCGGTCGCCTCCCCGACCGCGCGCACCCTCATCAACATCCACGATCACCAACCACCCGCGATCCACCAGCGCGTCAAGCAGCGCATCAGCCCTGCCCACGAACTCATCCTCATCGTCGTCGTCCGCGCCATCCTCACTCCCAGACCCTGAAGCCGCCGTATCCTCACCCCCGCGACCCCTGGATGCACGCGCGCCTGGCCGGCCGGCAGCGGCGCGCAGCACCCGCTCCAGGACCGCGAGAGCAGCGGCGCGGCGCTTCTGCTCCTGCGGGGGCCAAGCCATCGGCCCCGCCTCCAGCGATGGCAAACACGCCGCCAAGTCGCTGGTCACGCTCGGCGGGAGCATGTCGCCCTCCCCGTCCACGTCCGCACGCACCCGCGCAACCTCGGGCCACGGCAACCCTACGCTGAACCCGTGGTAGCGCAGATTCCCTCCGGCGCCACACTCGGCCCTGGCCATGGCCATGTAATTGAACTGCTCAGAGTGCGGCAGCACTGCGGGCATCACCATCCGCATGTTCAGCTCCACCCGCAGGGCCATCATGTACGCCACCAGGTCCGGGTTGTCCCGAGCGAACCGAAAGCGCTCCTCTCGCCCGTCACCCACCCAATCCCCGAGAGCGCGCTCCCCTGCCGCCCGCGCCCCCCGGCCTCCTCCCATGCGCTGAATGTCAAACGCGGCATTGTAGAACGGATTCTGCGTCCACCA
This sequence comes from Prorocentrum cordatum, assembly GCA_963575745.1. Classification (NCBI taxonomy): domain Eukaryota; class Dinophyceae; order Prorocentrales; family Prorocentraceae; genus Prorocentrum; species Prorocentrum cordatum. The sequence continues at coordinate 9,516 of CAUYUJ010020109.1, read as the reverse complement.
GATGGACGGGTGCCGGCCGAGCCCGACAACATCCGGCACGAGAGGCCGCCTGCGCTGAGTCCGACCGTTCCCCGCCGGCAGGTCCATCTCGCGCAGGAACCGCCTGCCGACATGCTCCGCGCCGTCCGCCAGAGGGCCCTCGACCCAGGGCGGGTGCCAGGACAAGTGCTTCACAGTACTCTGCAACTTCTTAGACTCATAGGACCAATGCATCGTGGTCGAGGGCACGTCGCGCCCAACGTTCGCCAGCTGACCCACCAGGATCCGCACACGGTCCTCGCTCTCCAAGATCTGCCTAAGCCCACCCTTGGTCATCACACTCGGGCCCTGCACCGCGAGCCCCGCCCGCCTGTACATGGTCCGATACACGCCGAAACCCTTCGCCCGGGCCTCGTTCAGGAGCAGCACGTTCACCATGGCCCACATCACGCGCTGCCCACGCGGACCACCAACGAACTGCCCGGTGCGGTAGCGCATCAGGTGCTGCACCCACTCCTGCACGGAGACCCGGCGAGGGCGGTCCTCGAAAAGGTCGCCGATGCCCATCGGGAACTCCAACGGGAACGCCCTCGCGAAGCGACCGACAGAACGCGCCGGGATCGGGTCGTCACTCTGGCCAGGCCATCCGTAAATCATCCGCTCCCCCGTCCGCGCGACCTCCTCGTCCTCGTCAAACTCCGGCAAATTCTCCTCCACGCACCCCGTATCCTTGTCCTGAGCAGCTCCCACGAACCTGCCAGCCATGGCCAACTCCAGCATCACATCGTCCAGGACCGCCTCTGGAGTCACGCCCCCGCCCGGGTCAGAGAACGGCCCCCCGACCCGCGGCCCCATCCAGTGCACGAGGAAATCGACGCACACGCACTCCACGGGCACCCGATCCCTCTGCACGGCCACCACTTTGCTCTCCCCCCGCGCCGCGTCCAGCAAGCGCCCGAACAGGTCCTCCGTCGTCTCGTCGTCACCAAACTTCAGCCCCTCCAAATGACCCTCCGCCTCCGGCTGCAGCCCCGCCCACCATCGCCGCACAGCCCCGCCGTACCTAAACTGCGCCTTTTCAAGCCAAGCACTGAACACATCGTGATCGACGGCCATGGCCTCGTCTCCGTCCCCGACGTCGAACTGGTCCTCATCTGCCTCCTCGGCACCACCGTCGCCCGCGGCGTCCTGGCCGCCCTCGTCGCCACGCTGTGCGCCGTCGCCGTCGCGGACTCTTGCCCCGCGCTGAGCCTCGTCACGCGGCCCCACGAAGTGCACGTCGAAGCCCGCGGCAATAAACTGCCGCGGCGTGACGACGTCGACGCCACACGGAACAGTTTCCCTGGCAATGGCCTCCGCCCGAGTCATCGGCTCGGGCCCCTCGGCTTCCCCCGCCTCGTCCCCCGACAGCACGGCGCCGTCGTCGCTCTCCTTCGGCGCATAGCACCGGATGATGTCGTCGTCCGGCAGCACATCAAACAAACGCGGGTCGTAGTACTTGTGCATGGGCTCATTCGCAGTGCCGCCCAGGCGCCAGGGCCCGCACGTGCCGGCGAACGCGCACAGCGCCCGCAGCACGTGCCCACAGTAGCGCCAGCGCACGTGCAGGCCCTCGACCACCTCCTTCCCGAAACCAACGTTCCGCCGCAGCATCAGACTGAAGGGCACCTTCCTCGGGTGCCAGGGCAGCATCACCCGCGGCTCCACGTTCTCCTGAAGCTCCCTCCCCCTGCCGCCATGGTCGTAGTCGATGATCACTTCCCCACTGAGCAGCACCTCCGCGACCCGACCGGGAAACACCAGGCGCCCGTACACGTCCACGCCGAAGCGCTGCCGCTCCTCGTCCGTGCCCCCCGCGGCAATGCGCTCCGGGCGGTGCGGGTCGTCGGGGCGCTCGCCAGGTCCGCGCACCGAGTTCACGCGATCCCCGACGCGGTACCCCTTCATTAGCTCATGACGCCGCGCGAACCCGGCCACATCCTGCGGGAACGAGATGATGTTCTTGCGGAACTTGCGCAGCCCTGTCCGGGACACGGTGGCCAGATGCACCTGCATGTGGTCCAGAGCAATGAGCAGGCTCTCCGTGAGCGTGGCCTGGTCGAACAGGTCGCGCAGGTCATCGGAGGGGAACCGGAAGCACGGGTCCATGTGATTCTGCGCGGCGCGGAGACCCACCACCTGATACAGGTCGTCTTCCGTGGGCGCGGCCGCCGCCTGCTTGTCCAGATCCCGCCTACACCGCATGCACACGCCCGCGCACTCCAGGGCGAAGCCATCTGGCGGGTCGCTCGGCGGCACCTCGTCCCACTCGGCCACCTCCGTGCTGCACGCAGCCAGCCCGTCCCCGCCGCGACGCAGCAGCAGCATCTCATCCGCCAGCTGGTCCGGCGGCTCGAAGGCAGGGTGGAACGCCGGGAACCGCTCCTGGCACTCGTGGCACGTGAACTTCACCATGCGCGTCAGGATCGCCTGCGCCGCCTGCACGGCCCGCACGGACGCATCGCGCAGCTGCACGTCATACTTCGCCACGCGCAGCGGCACCGTCTTCAGCGCCAGCAGCATGCACTTCTGGTGTACGTCCCCTGCCTCGACACGGCCTCGGTGATCCAGTTTGGGCGTCAACGCTCCCGCGGTTCCAAACGCATCGCGCAACTCCGCCTGCGGTCGGAACTCCCAGTGGCCAGCCTCTGGCGCGCCTGCAAACACAAACACTTCCCGCTTCCCTGGGCGCGCGCGGTCGCCCGGGGCCCACCGACTTCGGAGCACAACCCTCAAGTCATTCCCGTACCGACCGCGCTTCTTCGCCGGGCGCCCTCGACCACGCCCCGCGCGACCCGCCCCCCGCGCTTCCTGACCGGCCTGATGCAACGCGTCGAGCCCCTCTTTCGCAGTGCGCTCGCCCGCGCAGCCCTCAGGCAGCAGCCCCGCCACGGCCGCGTCCTCCTGCAGCTGGCCCACCCAGACGCGCCCAGGGTTCTCCCCCTCCTCCGCTCTGCGCTCCCGCGGGCCCTGACCCCGCCACCACGCCCCCGCCATGTGCGCGGGCTCTGTCCACCCGGCAGGCCGCTCCACAGGCAACACGAGCACGTCGTCATCCCGAACCACGTTCGCTGCGAACCCGGCCGCGACACGTGACTCGCGCTGCCACAGAGCCTGGAAATCGTCCGCATCGCCCCCGTCCGGGCCATCGCAGCACCGCACCGCCCGCCACTGCGTCCCGCCGCTCTCGGACACGACCGGCGTCTGCAACATACTACACTCGAAACGCACTCGGGGCCACTTCGAGCGACGACGAAAATCCTCCTCCACGGCTATCGCCTCCCAAGACGAACGCTCCGCGCTCGGATCACGACCGCGCGCGCGATCCTCCATCTCCAGCAGCACGCGCCCGAACCGCCCTGGTCGCCCCGGCCATCAGCGCACCCCACAACCCCGGTCGCACTGACGACACGACACCAGGTACTCGCGGACGGCACCGACCAATGCCAACATGCGCTTGTCCTTGAGGTGGGGCACGGACGCAACTGCCCACGCCCGCGCATCCCCACCTCCGGCGCGACGCGGCGCGCTCCCGCGCCCCTCCTCGGCCGCTCGCGCCTCTGCCCAGTCTGCCTCCGTCGGCCCAGCACCAGCGAAACGCACCAGCTCCGCATCGAGCGCGCTGCGCAGCTCGCGCGGCAGCGGTGCCGCGTCTTCTTCCGAGGCGCACTCATGATCTGACGCAGAACGCTCGTCGTCGCAATCCGACGCCGATAACCCGCCGCAAGCCTCGTCACCACCGCCCTCCTCATCCACGGCTCCGCGGACCGCACCGCCCGCTTCGGCCCTCTCTTCGGCGGACGTCTTGCGCTCGAGTCTCCGGCGCCCCCGGCGCGCCTCCGGCACCTCCGCGCCCCCTTCGCCAGCTCGCCCCTCCTCCGCGCCCCTGCGCCCCGCGTCGCCCAGCAGCCTCTGCCGTCTTGCGCCCCAGCCGCCGCTTCCGCGCCCCGCCGCGCACCGCGGCGAGCTCGGCAGCCTCCGCCCCGGACGTCTTCCGCCCCAGGCGCCGCTTTCGAGCGCCGCCGCGCACTCCCACCCGACCCCCGCCCTCGTCCGCGCCGCCGCCCTGCCGCATCGCACCCTCCACGGCGTCGCCGCCCTCCACCGGGCGCAGCATCCTGATCTCTCGACGCACCAGCCGCCGCCGCACACCGATGCGCCGCCCCCCTCAACCACCCCTCCCAATCCAAGTCTGTGTCGCGAACCCTGTAGTACTCATGCCCTCGCGCGCGCGCAGCAAAGGCAAGGCAGGGAGAAGCAGGCGCCAGCAGTGGCACCGATCGCACTGCGCCCAATTCCGCATACAGAACACGACGCCCCGTCGTCCGCCCGTCTCGGGCCTGGCGCCGCCGTCGCCGCCCCCCTGCGGATCCTCCGGGGCATGCTCCATTTTCTCGTTTGCGTAGCCTGTTCTCCTTCGAACGCGGAACAATGTGCGGATAGCACTGCGGGCCTGCGTACGGCTTCAGATACTGCTGCTTCATTGAGTACCACCGGATCTCCTCGCTGGTCAATCGCAACGCCTCCACGCAGTCCTTCTCGCTACAATCCATTTCGGAAGCGTGCAGCTGCCCCAGGTACTTGTTGAAGACCGCCCTGCTGTACCACATGAACTGGGCGCCGGCGGTGAACCGTCAACCTGGTTACCGCCGGCGACCTCGTAGAGCTCTTTTCTTGCCCAGTTCCTCGGAACACATGAAGCAAGCTTAAGCGAGAGCCAAAAAACTCTAAAAACATCGATCGCATACAAATAGCGTTGCGGACTTAGCTCGAGGAAGCATACTCTTTTCAGAGCTCACGGTGATGATTTTATGTATATATATTGTTATAAACCAATCTAAAAGCTTACGGCGCGCTCGTCTATTCCATCTAGACGAACTGCTTATATATTGAATCCTCTCTTGAAAAGCTTCCTTCACATATTTTAAAAAGCGCTACAACAAAATCTCTACGAAGAACCGGCAAAAACCTGGTTGACGGTTCGATTTCAAATTTTAAAGGTGATTACTACAAACATGGCAAAATCATAGGCCTTATAAATAAACTCAAAATCAAATTGCCATCGCTAAGGCGGTGGGGAAAAAAACGAGATCTGTCATTGGAATACGCGTGTACTAATCACGAAAAATTCTTATGTATCGGTGTCTGTGCGTATCACCTCTGTAGCTGTGCTACAGCTAGAGTTAAGTGCGAATACCGACAGCGCATAATGAGAACTTGAGAAATACGAATAGCGTTGTGGACCTAGCTCGACTAGCAGAACGAGTTCAGATCTCTCGATACAACAGACGGAAGCGTCTGGTGATACTGAATTAGTTTGTGTGCGCACGAGCTCTGTAGCTCCTCTAAATCTTCAGTTGAGTACAGAAAACACGCATCACTGGTGAAGATGACGTTTACGGACCCAGCTCGAGTAGCAGACCGAGTTCAGGCCTCTGGATGTAACAAGCGAACGCGCCTGATCATTATAACTCGGTATCTTTAAGTATCAGCTCTGTAGCTCTCAAAATCTCGAGTTAAGTATAGAAAATCGTGAACGCGTATCAAGATGACTCGGACCGCAACTGGGCGCCGGCGGTAAACCGTCAACCTTTGTTACCGCCAGGGGACTCGTAGAGCTTCCTGACAACATATACTGTCGGAAAAAATTGCAGAGAACGAATAGTTTTTCAGCCCAACTCGAGTATCAGACCGAGTCCAGACCTCTGAATGCGACAGACGGACGCGTCTGATGTCTCCGAATCGAGTCCTGTGATTACCCGCCCTGCAGCCTCCCTACAGCTCGAATTAAGTGCAGAACGCCAAGAGTAGCTCTCAAGATGACTCGAAGAATACGAACAGTTTCGTGATTCTGGATCGCGCAACAGACCGAGTTCAGAGCTCTGGATTGAACAGGCGAACGCGCCTGATAATTCTGAATGCGATAGATGTGCTGACCAGCTCTATAGCTGCCCTGCAGCTCGAGTTAAGTAGAGAATACCGACAACGCGTATCAAGTTAACTCGAATAATACGAATAGGTTTGCGGACCTAGCTCGGCTAGCAGACCGAATTTAGATCTATGGATTCAACAGGCGAACGCGTCTGATCATTCTGAGTGCGATACGAGTGCTTACCAGCACTGTAGCTGCCCTACAGCTCGAGTTAAGTAGAAAATACCGACAACGCGTATCAAGTTGACTCGAATAATACAAACAGGTTTGCGGACCTAGCTCGGCTGACAGACCGAGTTCAGACCTCTGGGTTCAACAGGCGAACGCGCCTGATCATTCTGGATGCATTAGCTGTGCTTACCAGCTCTGTAGCTGCCCTAGAGCTCGAGTTATGTTCAGAAAACCGACAGCGCGTATCAAGATGACTCGAAACGGCCGATCCCGCCAGAGTGCTTTTTGGCCTTCAAAGTTACCCGATCGAGCTGAGATCAAGATGGCGAGCGGGAATAAGATCGAATATCACGGGAAAAAATACTAGAGCTCTAACGAATTGTCAAATTTCGAGAACGAAATTTTCAACCGAGCAAAAGTCATCAAAAGTTCCGTCGAGATTTTTCTTGCCAACTAGCTCTCCAGCGCGCCGGAATTACTCTTAGCTTCCAGCTATAACTAGCTAAGGGAAGCTCTACGAGTTACTCGTTCCAGCAAGTCTTCCGATAGTAATATTGCAGGTACGGGTCTGAGAATTAACTTGAAGACCGCCCTGCTTTACCACATGAACACTTCCCTCTTACTCCCCATTGTAGGACTCCCTCTCCGATCCGAACCGAGTAGTTCTCTCCCCGCAGCGATCCTGCAGTGTCCGCACCCCTGCCCTCTTCTCTGAGAGGATGCGCGGGACGCTGGAAACTGGGCGCCAGCGGTAAACCGTCAACCTGGTTACCGCCGGGGACCTCGTAGAGCTCTTTTCTTGCCCAGCTCCTCGGAACACGCGAAGCAAGCTTAAGCGAGAGCCAAAAAAACTCGAAAAAAAATCGATACAAATAGTTTTGCGGACTTAGCTTGAGAAGCAGACTCTGTTCAGAGCTCTATATGCTTCAGCCAAACGCCCTTGATGATTATGTATCGGTTTCTGTGCGTACCACCTCTGTAGCTGTGCTACAGCTAGAGTTTTAAGTGCAGAATACCGACAGCGCCTCTAAAGAGAACTTGAGAAATACGAATAGTGTTGTGGACCTAGCTCGACTAGCAGAACGAGTTCAGGCCTCTCGATGCAACAGACGCAAGCGCCTGGTGATACTGAATCAGTTTATGTGCGTACCAGCTCTGTAGCTCCTCTGAATATTGAGTTGAGTACAGAAAACCGGCATCACTGGTGAAGATGACTTTTACGGACCTAGCTAGCAGACCGAGTTCAGGCTGGATGCAACAGGCGAACGCGCCTGATCATTCTAATTCGGTTTCTGTAAGTATCAGCTCTGTAGCTCTCGAAATCTCGAGTTAAGTACAGAAAACCGTGAACGCGTGTCAAGATGACTCAGAACGCAGTTGGTTCCAGCAAATCTTTTGATAGTAATATTGCAGCTACGGACCTGAGAATTTAACTGGCAGACGCGGCATAACCCACTACACGTGAAAAGACTACCGGCTCTCAAAATGGATTGTAAAATATCTTTCAAATCAAAGCAAAACCGACCCAAGGTTATCACATTGTCTCTTTTGGTCGGGTCGGCCAACTAGCTCCACCCCGCGCCAGAAGCTCATCGATGCCAAAGAGCTCTAGGATGAATTTTTGGACTGCCAACGTGAAGTCGGTCCCTGGCTTCGCTCGGGAGGATTGTTCGACGGAATGGAATAAGAATTTGTCAGGTAACTTCTGTAATGCCAAGCTTCGCTCTGTGCAAATAGCAACCCAAACGAATTGTTAGAACTGCAATATCGGCTGAACCAGGCCGCGGAAGGTATGATCGCGTCCCTTTTCGACATTTCGCCAACTAGCTCCACCCTGTCGCCGAATTCCTCTAGCTCTTCGACCATCAGAGCTCTACGAGGCACTAGAAGTGCAAGCAGACGCCTGAGAGAACTAGAAGTAGCTTCTGATGGCATTTTCTGCAAAATTGGAAAATTGCACTTTTGGACTGCCAGCGTGAAGTTGGTCCCTGGCTTCGGTCGGGAGAATTTTTCGACGGAATGGACTAAGAATTTCTGAGGTAACTTCTGTAATGCCAAGCTTCGCTCTGCGCAAATAGCAGCCCAAACGAATTGTTAGAACTGCAGAATCGGCTGAGCCAGGCCGCGGAAGGTATGATCGCGTCCCTTTTCGACATTTCGCCAACTAGCTCCACCCTGTCGCCGAATTCCTCTAGCTCTTCTACCATCAGAGCTCTACGAGGCACTAGAAGTGCAAGCAGACGCCTGAGAGAACTAGAAGTGCAAGCAGATAGCTTCTGATGGCATTTTCTGCAAAACTGGAAAATTGCACTTTTGGACTGCCAGCGTGAAGTCGGTCCTGGCTTCGCTCGGGAGAATTTTTCGACGGAATGAACTAAGAATTTCTGAGGTAACTTCTGTAATGCCAAGCTTCGCTCTGCGCAAATAGCAGCCCAAACGAATTGTTAGAACTGCAAAATCGGCTGAGCCAGGCCGCGGAAGGTATGATCGCGTCACTTTTCGACATTTTGCCAACTAGCTCCATCCTGTCGCCGAACTGGGAACCGGCGGTAAACCGTCAACCAGGTTACCGCCGGGCACCTCGTAGAGCTCTTTTGTTGCAGCGCTTCTCGGAACACATCAAGGAAGCTTCTCAAGCAAGAGCCGAAAAATTCGTGAAATCACGATTTTTCGGTTTTCATCCAGAACCGGTTTCTGCAAGTCCGGACCTGAAAATTTTACTGGCTGACGCGTCATAACCCACTACACGTGAGAAAAATCTGGTTTCTGAAAATGAACTGGCGCCGGCGGTGAACCGTCAACCTGGTCACCGCCGGGAACCTCGTAGAGCTCCTTGAATCCGTGAGAAAGCTCAGCATCAAAGCGGGAGCTTCTGGGAGCTTTTCTACAAAAACTTCAAGTTGAGATTTTTTCGGAGTCAACATGAAGTCGGTTCCTTCAAGTGAACTGGTACTGAAAATGACTCGAGATGGCCGAGCTGATCAGGGAACGAAGTTTATATCTCAATGCTCGGAGTAAAAATCTGCTTTTTCAAAATGAATTGTCAAATATCTTTCAAAAAATTGCAAAACCACCCAAAAGTTGTCACATTGTCCGCCTCGGCCGGCTAAACCAAAGTTCTCACTCCCAGCGAAGCTATTCATATGAAGTCTCGCGCTCTCAGTGAGAGCGCGAGACCATTCTGCGTCGACAAAAATGCACCATAACTCTCTAGGTCACCCATAGATCGATATAAATTAGAAAAAAATATCATCCGACACAAAACATATAAAATTGTACAAATCGATATTTTTCATTGATTTTGAAAATTCTAATCAATTTGGGTGCTCTCGAGGCTCCCATTCGATGTCTCGCATGTCGCTACTTCGATTGGAATGTTTTCTAGGAACTCTCGA
>CAUYUJ010020108.1:152500-163906 GCA_963575745.1 Prorocentrum cordatum | reverse complement strand
CGCGCTAAGCTTGCGAATCAGACAATGAGAACGATTATGGTGGAGGATGCGGGCTGCAGCAAGTGAGCAGCCTGGGGGACACACATGAGGGGGATGCTGATGCGGGAGGATGGTGTCAGTTCATAGCAGTGAAACTGAGACTGGGCAGGGCGAATGTCTGGGGCATGAGACGATGGATCACCAGGGGAAATGCGAGAAGGGGCAAGTTAAATACGAGAAGCGCATGGAATGCAGCACTCGGGCGATGAGCTGCGAGGAGGACGGATGACCATGGGGATGGGAAGATGACGTGGGGAATATGGAGAGGACGCGAGACACAACCTGAGCTCGTGGCCGAGCATCCGCAGAGAGAAACGGTGGAACACGGGGCCACCAGCGGAGGGCAGCTCCAGGATCGCGCGCCAACGGTCTTCGCCGCCAAGACCCGAAGTCGTCGACCTCGCGGGGGGGGGGGGGGGCAGCACAACGATGCGCATCGGGACGTGTCACCGCTCGTCGCAGCGACTGGACGCACATCGGAAACATGGCATCGGATGGGGTTTTAAAACCAAGTGACCGAAATGACGGCGGCGAAGACAGCGGTATAGGATGCGCCATCACGACGGGGTGAACTGAGACGAGCCGGGCTCAGGACCGTAGGCTGTGCTCCGCTCCCCCCGATACGAGGGCCCGTGCATCTCAGACCCCTACCTTTTTCCATGGGGGTACCTGGTTGTCGAGTTCTGGAGTCCTCAAGTGATCATCGACCTCTCGGTGGGAGAGGGTGCGTACCCCTTCTCGTGCGTATGTCGCTCAAGACGTTCCGTCGCGTCCTCATCGGGGCTTCTGATTTTCCGTGGCCTCCTCCTCAGGGCGTTGTCTCCGTCGTCATCTCGCGTCGATCGTCCTTCCGTGTTCCGCTTTCATCCTCCAGCCCCGTCCTCGAGATCCATCTCGTCTCGCCATTGCTCTTCGTTCGGTCTCGCCCTCCCTCCCTCCGCTCTTCATTCCGTCTCTCCCCCCCCCCCGTTCCCGTCTCCATCTCCCAGCGCGCGCGAGCTCTTTCAAATGAATTCGGCAATCAGAACACGCGGCACCCTGGATGCAACATCAGCCTCAAAGCAGGAGAATGTGCAATCTTGTTGGGGTTCCCGAGAGATTTATTGGTGCTCTACGGCGGAGCGGATACGTTCGGTGGCCCCATTCTTGGCGCTGGCGTCGCATTGCATCACTTCGTCCAAGAGATGAGGTCGCACTCGGCCACAGTGAGCGCAGATGGTTATCGGCGGATGGTGAGACCGTTGGCAAACTATAACAGGTGTTGCAAGGCCGCGGGCATCACGCCGACTCCTAAGAACCATGTATTGGGGCATTTCGTAGACAGGACGGGGGGTTCGGTAAAGGCATCAGCCGTTACACATACACGTAGACGAAGCCATGGGAGCCTCCCCTGCAAACGCCCCATGCAGCATCGACGACATGTGCACGGCGACTGTGACGATGACCCACGCTATCAAGATGCGATGTGATGTGCGTGTGTGTCTAACGGCCTGCCACTGTCGGTCGTCGCATGACGTTCGTCCGTCGTCGATCGCGCGTCGGTCGTGCTTGGGCGCCCCTGCCCCCCCCCCCCCCCCGCCGCTGTTTAATCCACGGGGAAGGGGGGAGAACGCATGTGATGCGCACCTGCCGAGGATGAGATACCAGGGGGCGGCGAAATTATGTCGCAACTTTGCGGACGGGTCGCTGAATTCGTCGCTTCGGGACGTGGCGCAATTCTGTCATCGCATGACGTTCGCTCGGCGAGTATTCAGCTTGATCGACCTCCAGGGTAGGTTTGGTAATCCAGCCCTGACGTCGGCAGGGTCGTGGCTCCCCCTCGTTGCTGGCAGGGTGCGCGGTTGGCTCGCGTGATAGGTTCGAGCACTGTGCCGCCTCACTTCGGCGAAAACACCGCGCCACTCTACCGCCCGAAAAATCAGGGAGGGGGGGCGATGGATCACGCGAGGCAGCGCGCGAACATGCATATGAGGAGGTGCTCACACACACGAAGTATAACATGCTGCATAGCATCCGACGATGCGATATGAGGATGATGAGTGGGCGACTGAGGATGGGACGAGAGGCGTTGGAGGGGGTGGGTTCAGACGCCGACGTGTAAGATAACACCGCGCATAATACACAGCCACACCTGACGGTGCAAGTATCCCCCCTCCTCCTCCGCCTCCCCGCCACCATGCGTGCACGCGCGCGCGTGCGAGGATGTCTCAGGCGAAAGTAAGTGCACGGGTGCTTCTGGCGGCAGTTCTGCAGGGGCATCGTTTCGCACTGCGCGATCAGATGCGCGTGGTTTCTCTTGCAAAGTGGCCTCGGGCAGCGCGCGCTGAGCAAATGCCGACGTCTCGGGTGGGGCTTGCGAGGCCACCGCGCGCGTCACAACCCGATTGGTTTTGCCATAGCGCCTCGCGGTGCAAGGTTCAATATCGAATACATACCAATATGTACCGCCCCATCCCCAGCATACAAGCCGTTTTGGCTCCAGCACTGGCACAGCGCCGTGCTCTCCATTTCTTGCAAGATCTGCACTCCATGGCGCCGATGCCGCGTGGGTCGGCGGCGGCGGATGATGCAGACATCGGGCAGCAGGGCATCGAGCGCGGAGTTGGCAGCGGCACGCAGGCGAACGATGGCGACAACCCCACGTTGCAGCCGCGCGAGATCGATGGTGACAGCCCCGTGCTGCAGTCGCGCGAGATCGAGGGTGGCATCCGGATAACGCTACATCCGCGCCGCGAGCGCCGCGAGGGCGGCAGTGTGACGTCGCCTCGGCGATCGCGCTCGAGGGTCCGAGCGATGGCGATGGCGGGTGGCACGCCGACGCGGCGCCGCAGAAACGGCCAGGAAACGCGCACCATCGCAGGCGACACGTCGTTCCTGGACACGTTGGACGTCATGAGCTCGCTCCAGATGGGCCTCATGCGCGCAGAGATGTACATGCGGGCGGAGGGCTGTCATGACCCAGCCCACGAGAGCAAGCCGTTGTACGACCAGCTCCTCCACTTCAAAGCTCTTGTGGACGATGCCGTGTCAGGCCTGTCCCGTCTGAACAACACGCTGAATCAAGGCGCGGACCTGCTCCGTGAATTCCGAGTGAGGTCCAGGATCATCCAAGGCAGCGATGTGCGCCATGAGGATGGATTCTATGTGTGATTTTATAGTGCGCCCACCGCGCCGTGCTCCGCTTACATGCGGTGTTTAATGTTTAATGGCGGTGGCCCACCGCGCCTCGGCGCTCTTCTCAGCCCCAGTCTCATCCTCCATTTGAAGCCTCACGCTCCACACTACCACACCACTCCCATCCTGTTGTGATTAATCGATTAATCTGCTGGCACTGCATGCGAGTCTGTGCTGGTGCCACCGTCTGATCTGCTCGCCGCAAGATTTTGTCAGGTCGGGCGCTGCCCGAATCAGAAGATCCTGACGGGGCCCCGATGGCACCGTTAACCCGTGGAATCCAGGTGCATCGACACCGCTAGGCGGAGAAGAAAGATACGGGAGGTGAATGATGAGGCGAAATAGCTAAACCATGCTCTCGAGGATGGGGAGTCGCGATGATGATGTTGATTCTGATGGTGATATTGGTGGTGATTGTGATGGTGATGTTGATGCTGACGATGGTGATGTTGGTGATGCTGATGATGCTGATGATGTTGCTGATACCGATGTTACTGGTGCTGGCGATGATGCGGTGCGTGAGGGAGATGAACATGAGGACGGGGAAGATGATGATGATGTGGCGGGCGCTATGGAGGGGCGATGATGCGCTGGGCATGAGAAACTCCATGGGCATGATGGGGGTGGCATGTCGCAGGATGATGCAGGGGGGGAGGATGGTGATGAGGATAAGGGGTGGCTGATACTAAGGATGGGGAGGGGATGATGATGATGACGCGGCGTAGGATGCGGAAGCGGAGGCGGCGGATGAAGAGAATGATGATGATACGTGCGCGGAGGAATACATGGAGAGACGGGGGACGTGACGATGGTGATGATGCACATGGCGGGGCGATGCGGGTGATGACGCCGATGGTGATGCGGAGGATGAGGATGCCGACGACGATTGCGAGATGACGGTGGGGCAGTTGACGCGGAAACTGTGTGAAAATAGCAGGCGTGGGACCAGTTTTTGGATTTCACACGCGATTTCGCACGCGTGTGAAATCGCGTGTGAAAGTTGTGGCGCCCGTTTAACAGTGCAGACAGTTACGGCGATGCCCGACAACATGTAAATTACAGCGGCGACTGCGACGATGAACACGCGCGACACCCCAACCCAACATCTGTGACCCGTGTCTGGAACGCAAATCCATAACAGCAATCGAATTCGTAACGTGTGTTTCCAAATGTAGACGTCCGATGTGTTACGACTCCGTCGTCGTCGTCGTCGACTCCGCCGTGCGTCGATCCGGCGTCTCGATGTCGGGCGTCGCATCCCGTCCCATTCTCCGTGCGCCTGGATGATGTGCTCGATCCAGTTCGCGGGGGGGTGCACAGTCACGGAGCCGACGCGCAGCGGCGATGGGATGGATCGACGATCGGAAGAAGAGGCGGCGGCGAGGGGGGCAGGCATGCGGAAGGGAGGGGGTGGGATGGGATTGGGGGGATGCGATGGGAGGGGAGGGGAGGGCATGGGTGAGAAGGGGAGAGGAGGGGATGGGATGAGGTGAGGGGGTGTGCGAGAGGGGGGAGGGGGGGGGGGGGGGTCGGCCACCCCCCCCAATTACCCGCCCCCTCTTACTTCCTTTCTCCTTCTTCCCTCCTCCGCCTCGGTCATCCTCTCTACTCTTCATCCATCGTCCATCTCCGCCATTTTGTCCTCTCATCCTCATCACCACATCATCATTATTATTTTCATCCATCATCACCGCAGCATCATCATCACCATCGCGTCGCCATCATCCATCCTCTCTTCCTCGTCATACCCCCCCTCCCTTCCTCCTGATCCCCCCCCCCCCCCCCGTCGTCTTCGACATTTCCCCTCGGCCATTCATCTATCCACCCCCCACCTCACCCTTTTTTTACCACGTGCGGTTGGTAAGTTCATGTCTTATGGCATGCCCGCGCGTTTCGCGCTCGACACACTGCCGACGCAGTCTTGCGTAGCATTGCATTGCGTGCGATTCCGAGACCTTCAGTCTCGGCATAATGACGCATAGCATGTTTTGCCTCGCGCGACGCCCCCATCGCAACATTGTTTTCGACGCGTGGTGTCACATTCGCACCGCGTCGCATGCGACGACCAGGAAACCGCCAATGCGAGCACGTCCTTATTGCTTGCCTCATCCCATTCATCCTCATCCCCTTCATCCTCCTCCTCTCCCTCCTCCTCCTCATCCCGCCCTTCTCTTCCTCCTCCTCATCCTCCTCATGCCCCTTCTTATTCTCATCCACCCTGTTCATCCTCCTCTACTCGTACTCGTCCCTCTCGTCAGTTCTCGTCCTCATTGTCCTCCTCGTCCGCGCCGTCGTCATCCTCACCCTCCTCATCTTTACCATTGCCCGTATCGGTATCATTGTCCTTCTCTGCCTTCGTATCCTTCTCATCCTGCTTCGCATGATCAGTCCCCTTCTCCGTCTCCGTCTCCTTTTCATTATCGTTATCCTTCTCTCCCGCTGCTCCCCATCTTCATGATCTCCCTCCTGCGCGTCCTCTTCCTCCTCCTCCTCCTCCCCTCCTCCACCTCTCCTCCTCCTTTCCTCCTCCTCCTCCTCGTCATCTTTCTTTCCTCCTCCTCTTTACCCCCCTCCTCCCTCTCATCCTCCCTCTCGTCCTCCTCCTCCTCCTCCGTATCCTCCTCCTCCCCTCATCTCCTCCTTTCCTCCTCCTTTCCTCCTCCGCCTCCTCCTCCACCTCCTCCGCATCATCCCCTCCTCCTCCTGCTCCTCCTGCTCCTCCTTCTTCTCCTCCTCCTACTCCTCCTCCTCCTCCTTTTCCTTCTCCCCCTCTTCCCACTCATCTTCCTCAGCTTTCTTAATCGTGTACATGCAGTTCCATACTTTTTCCCCGGGCTTGTATATTCTCTCTTTCTCTATATATATATATATATATGTCAGCTTATTCTTGTCATATAGACTGCTCAGACATCGGTAGCTTGCATGCGTGTATTATCTAGCGGACGAAATCGAGAGTGTTAGATAATGAGCAGATTGCTCTTCGAAATTATTGAGAAAGCCGGCCGCTGGGTATACGAATACTTACCACTGCTACTGCTACTGCTACTGCTACTGCTACTGATACTACTACGACTACTACTACAACTACTACTACTACTACTACTACTACTACTACTACTACTACTACTAATACTACTACTACTATACCACTACTACTACTACTACTTACTACTACGACTACTACTACGACTACTACTACTACTAC
Organism: Prorocentrum cordatum; assembly: GCA_963575745.1. Taxonomy (NCBI): domain Eukaryota; class Dinophyceae; order Prorocentrales; family Prorocentraceae; genus Prorocentrum; species Prorocentrum cordatum. The sequence goes on along the minus strand of CAUYUJ010020108.1, from coordinate 157,488 downwards.
TTACTACTACTACTACTACTACTACTACTACTACTACTACTGACTACGACTACGACTACTACTACTACTACTTACTTACTACTACTATTACTACTACTACTCTACTACACTATCTACTACTAGCTATACTACTCCACTTACTAATACTACTACTACATTCACCACTATACTACTATACTACTTACTACTACTTACTACATGCTGCTATACTTACCTAATAACCTTGTTTTGAGTTTTTTTTTTTTTTGTGTTTTTTTTCTTCTTCGTTTTTTTCTACTACTACTACTACTACTATTACTACTACTACTAGTACTTACTACTACGTACTATACTACTACTACTACTACTACTACGACTACTACCTACTGTTAACTGCCTACTGCCACTACATACTACCGACTACCTACTACGACCTTACGACTACTACTACTACTACTACTATAATACTACTACTACTACTACTACTACTACAATACTACTACTACTACTTACTAATACTACTACTACTATAACTATTCTACTGACTATACTACTACCTACTACTACTACATACTACCTACGACCTACTGACCTCTACCTACTACTACTACCTACTTACCTACTACCACTACTTACTACCACTACCGATACCTACTACCTACGACCTACTCCTACAATACCTATACTTACTACTTAACTAACTACTACTACTACTACTATTTTCACTTCATTTTTTTATATTTACTCACCTACTACACTACTCATACCATTACTTACTACTACTACTACCTACTTTTTACGTATATACTACCTACTACTAAGACTCACTTAGTTACTATCCACTACTAATACTTGTACGATTACTACCGTTACTATTTCTACCTACTTACTACTGACTACTACTCCACTACTACTCACTTACTGCTACTGCTGATACTACTACTACTGCTGGTAACCACGATGCTACTAATAATATTGATGATGCTGATGATGGTGATGATGCTTATGACGGCGATGGTGATGATGATGATGATGCTGATGATGATGATGATGATGTTGACGGTGATGATGATGATGATCATGATGATGATGGTGATGATGATGATGATGATGCGGATGACACTAATAACTGATGGTGGTGATATTACACGAAAGGGAGAAGGAGAGAGAGAGAGAGAGAGAGAGAGAGAGAAGAGAGAGAGAGAGAGAAAGAGACACACGCACACACACATACACACAGAACGCACAAACATGAGAGAAAGAGGAAGGTACTCTTCGGGGGCTCCTCTTGGGGCGGTCTCCGGCCCTCTTGTGACCCTTTTGGGGCCCTCTCGGCGCTGTTTTTTGGGCGCCTCCGAGGCCATCAGGCTCACATCTCACCAAGAGGTTCGGAACCCACCAAGTGAGAGAACACCTTGAGAAGTGATTTGGGGGGGCTCTTGGAGCCTGCGCGAGGGTCCTTCGGGCCCTCTCTGGGCCTTCGGGGCTCGAGTCTGTTCGGCCTCCCTGGTTTTTGGAGGAGCCTTCGGAGGCCTCCGGGAAGGGGGGGGGGGCGTGCTGGCGGTCTCGGGGGCCATCTCTTTGGGGGGAGGGCGCTTGGGGGGCCCCTTCGAGTTGCCCCTCTTGGCTGGAGGGCCCCGAGGAGCCACGGGGCCACAGATCCCCCACCTTTCCCAGACGCGAGGGCCACGACGGCCAGGCAGGCAGGAGCCACTGACCACGAGGCGCACGACACGAGCCGCCGAACCCGCTCTTGAAGGCCAGGTCGCGTGTTGCTGCAGCCTTCTCTGGCTCCTCGGTAGTTCAGATCGAGTGCATACATCCACTTCCTTTCGAGCCCGACCTGCGCGACTCGCTATCGCAGCATCGCCCCGCAGAGCGAGATGGCAGCTTGCACGGCAAGCCCGACTGCGTGGTTGGTTGTGCTATTTGGCCACATAATACCCACCGCAGCTGCCCTCCAAGTGCAGCAGCGCACCAACACGTCCTCTGAGTCCAGCACTACCTGGACGTTGCTGCTCAGCTCGACCTTGGGCAACACCAACATTGGGGATTTCTCCAGTGGCTCCACGTACGGCAGCGAGAGCAGCTACACCTGGTCAGACTATCGGATCGGATACACTGGGTCGCAGCTCCAGGCTATCGGCATGTTTGGTATGCGCGTCACTACCGCATCTGGGTATTCAGTTGAGCATTTCTGGACCTTGAGCACCTCGGGTTTCGACAACACGTGCACGAGCTGCAATTGCGGCGGCAACAGCCTCGGAAGCGACTACTACTGGCACGGTGGACGCGGCGGTTGCTGGGGCTCGACGCATTTCGGGCTCAAGAAGGAGGCCGACGTGCACAGCTCGTGCAACGTCGGGGGCCTGGAAGAGGGCAATGCCTGGGGTCATTTTCACCGCGTGCATATCAACACGGGCGTCTACTTTTTCGGCGACAGTTGCATCAATTCTTGACGCTTCGCGTATCCCCACCAGCCCATCCAGAAACGACGCCCAGGCGAGTAGAGGTGATCATGGAAGCGGGGCAGCATACAGAGGAACAAGGGGCTGGGGAGGCCGTCGTACCCCAAGGGGGGGGGATGGAGGAGGAGTCGGAGGCGGAAGAGAAGGAGGAGGATGAGGGTGGGGAGGGAGGAATGAGGAGGAGGAGGAATAGGCGGATGATGATGTTGATGTTGATATTGATGATGCTGATGATGACGATGATGGTGGTGGTCTTGACGATGGTGATGGTGATGGTGATGGTGATGGTGATGGTGATGGTGATGGTGGTGATGATGATGATGGTGATGATGATGATGATGATGATGATGATGATGATGATGATGATGATGATGATGATGATGATGATGATGATGATTGTGATGATGAGGGGGAGGAGGAGGAGGAGGAGGATAAGGGCGATCAGAAGAGTCAAAGGCCTCTTGAATGCCTCGCGGAGTCTCTTGGGATGTCTCTTGGGATACTCTTTGAGGTCTCTTGGGGCGTCTTGGGGGCCTCTTGGCGGTTCCGGGAGCTTCTTGGACCGTCTTGGGTGCCTCGTGGGAGCCTCTTGGGGCCTCTTGGGGGCCTCTTGGGGGTATTTTGGGGGACTCTTGGAGGCCTCTTGGGGCCTCTTGGTCGCCTCTTGGGGCCTCCTGGGCGCCTCTTGAGGCCCTCTTGGGGCGCTCTTGGGAGCCTTGGGAGCGCTCTTGGGGCCATCTTGGAGGTGATCGATCAAAGGAAGGGGATCCCTCAATTAGCCTCCCCCCTCGGGAGCCTCCAAAATCGGCCAAAACCCTTGTAAAACCGATGATTTTGGCTTCCTCGCCGAGGCCGTTTTGGACGCTCTAACTACCAGCGGCCCCCCCCGTCCAAGTCCAGGGGAGGGGGTTAGGGGGAGGGGTAAACCCCTCCCCGAAGGGAATGAAGGAGGTTGGAAGAGGAAACTCCCGGAACCACCTACGCCCAGAGGGCTGGAGGGATTTCAACGAGTGGGGCGAGCGGTACTACTTCTGGGGCGCCCTTACGTCGCCGACGCCCTACCCGACGCCATACCCGACGGCCTTCCCGACGCCCTACCCGACGCCATACCCGACGCCCTACCCGACGCCCTACCCGACACCCTACCCGACGTCCTTCCCGACGTCTTACCCGACGCCCTACCCGACACCCTACCCGACGGCCTTCCCCACGGCCTACCCGACGTCTTACCCGACGCCCTACCCGACACCCTACCCGACGGCCTTCCCGACGTCTTACCCGACGCCCTACCCGACGCCTTACCCGACAGCCTACCCGACTGCCTTCCCGACGTCATTCCCGACGCCTTACCCGACGGCCTTCCCGACGCCATTCCCGACGGCCTTCCCGACGCCCTACCCGACGGCCTTCCCGACGCCCTACCCGACCGCCTTCCCGACGCCCTTCCCGACGCCCAGCCCAACGCCGAGCCCGACGTATCCTGTGGGTTGGCCAACGCCACATCCAACTTTTCTTCCTGGAGCTCCCATGGCAGGAGGAGCTGGCGGGGGCGTAGCTGCCACTGGCGACCCCCACCTTCAAAACGTTCACGGCGAGCGGTTCGATCTGATGAAACCAGGCAAGCATGTTTTGATAAACATCCCCCGCGGAATGAGCGCTGGCGCCGCATTGCTTCGGGTGCAGGCCGATGCGCGCCGATTGAGTGGACCCTGCGCGGATGTGTACTTCCAAGAGTTGAACGTCACAGGGTCTTGGGCAGAGGCAAAACAGAATGGAGGGTATCATTACAGCGTGCCGCAAAGAGATGTGGAGGCTCCGCAATGGGTTGCGCTTGGCAAGGTTGAGTTGAAAGTCGTGGTTGGACGTACGGAGAGTGGCCTCCAGTACTTAAACGTATACGTCAAGCATCTAGGGCGAGCAGGGTTTGCAGTTGGCGGTCTCCTGGGGGAAGACGACCACAAAGACGCAATGACTCCTTCAGCGTCCTGTGCCAAACATACGCAGCTAGCTCAGTCGAGTGGCGGGGCACATTCCCCTGCGCTGTGGGTTGCCACGGCCACGTTCGCGTGACAATACGGGCCACCATGACATACGAAGGCATGACATATGAGGGCCTTCCTTTTGTTCCGACGCTTGCTGTATCGCGTACGCATGTCTTTCAACCTAGGCGCGCCTCATTGCGTCACATTTGATGGAGGAGGCGTGTTCGAGCGAGAGTTCTCCAAGGAGCTGGGGACATGTGTTGCCGTCTGATGACCAGCCCTTTTGCTACGCCGCAGCATTGTCATGTCCACCGGAAAAATCGGGTTGCCACTCTGCGCTGTCACAGGCCCCCGCTGCTCGCCGGGTTGGTCTTGCTCGTGGAGCTCTTGTTGTTTCGCTATTCCTGCTGTTGCTGTCATCATCTGCCCCCGTCCGCCCCGCCCCCGCCCCCCACGCATCCTGCACCTTCTTTTCCTCCTCCCCGTTTCCTCCTCCTCCCTCCTTCTCCTTCCCCCCTCTTCCCATTATCCTCCCTCCTCCTCCTCCTCCTCCTCCTCC
>CAUYUJ010020108.1:110000-150000 GCA_963575745.1 Prorocentrum cordatum | reverse complement strand
TGATGATGATGATGATGATGATGATGATGATGCTGGTGATGGTGATGGTGATGGTGATGGTGATGGTGATGGTGATGGTGATGCTGATGATGCTGATGCTGATGATGCTGTTGCTGATGATGATAATGATATTCTAGACGCTTCGCGGATATGATATTCTGAGGTCCCCCCGCAATATTTCGCCCCCCTGTAAGGCATTGTGCACTCATATCTCACTGCCCCACAGGGGCCGCCGTTTTGGGGGGGTCGAACAGTTTTCCGCCGGAGCTGACATCTTGAGGTTTATCATGTAAGATCATTTAAGGCTAAATCCGAGAATCCTTATTCATTACAATGCTGTTACCAGGGTATGTATTATTTGTACCAATGCGCTACACTTTATAAAAAGAACTCTCACTCGCTCCCCCCCTGCACCTTCGTCGTCGGCGTCGTCGGTTTCAGCGTCGTCGTCTTCAACGCATCCACGCTGTTTCAATTTCTTTCGCAGTGACCGCCAGCAAACGCCATCGGCCGAAAACAGCGGCTACAACTGGACCAAAGAAAAAACACCGTGAGATCCCCCGTCGGAAACCCAGAGAAACATATCAACGTGACATTTTCCGTCGGATTTGAATCCAACTTCCACACACCAGAACCAAGAGTAGAAAAGAGGAGCGAGGAGAATGTTTTTTTGATACCGAATGCAGCCATTTTGGCTCCGATGTCCCAGAAGGTTGTGTGGACTGGGAAAGTCCCAGCGGACGCTTGGCGCACGCCCATCGGCCAGGCCATTTCGCGCGTCGCCATGAGCGCCTCGCCGCTGGCTTTGCCACCAGCGTCGCCGCGGGCTTCGCCACCGGCGTCGCCACCAGCGTCGCCACCAGCGTCGCCACCAGCGTCGCCACCAGCGTCGCCGCGGGCTTCGCCGCCAGCGTCGCCGCGGGCTTCGCCACCAGCGTCGCCGCCAGCAGCTTCGCCGCCAGCGTCGCGGCGGGCTTCGCCGACAGCGTCGCCACCAGCAGCTTCGCCACCAGCGTCGCCACCGGCAGCTTCGCCACCAGCAGCTGCGCCACCAGCAGCTTCGCCACCAGCAGCAGATGCGCCACCAGCAGCTTCGCCACCAGCAGGGTCGCAGCCGGCGGCTTCGCCACCAGCGTCGCCAGCCACGCCGGCGAGAACGAAGCGCGAGCTGCTGGAGGTTAAAGCGCCGACCAGCCCTACCATGAGCACGCCAGGACACAACGCTGGCCACGACGCCCAGCTCCCGCACGGCACGACGGCAGCAGACTTCCTGCCTCAGATTCGCTCCGACTGCAGCGACCTCGAGGACACGCCCAATCGGCAGAAGAAAGACGACAAGTTGCAGGCTGCGTTGGGCGCAGTCGTCGCGCGCTGCAGCGGAGACGGCTACGGCAGCGACGCCGACATGATGATCAGCAGCGACGACGAGAACCTCAAGGAGGCCATCAGGCGGTCCAGGAGCATCTGCAGCCAGGACGAGGACATGGCCATCGCCATGCAGCGGTCCAAGGCGCAGATGCACCGCGACGACGACGACGCGCCGAGCGCCACCGCGGCGCCTTCGGACTGCACAGGGTAAAACGGGGGGGTGGGGGGGGGGATGTTAGTTTCAGGCAGCCTGTTTGAGCATGCGATGTCTGAGTGATAATGAGACTTATGATGAGGGAGGTTGAGGAGGAGGGCGAAGAAGAGGAGGAGGAAGATGAGGACGATGAGGAAGAGGAAGATGAGGGAGGAGGAGGAGGAATAGAGGAGGAGGAGGAAGGAGGGGAGGAGGGGGGGAAGGAGACGAGGAGGAGATCGACGATGAGGAGGGGGGGGGGGGGGAGGGGGGGGGAGAAGGGAGGAGGAGGAGGAATAGGAGGGGGGGAGGAGACGGGGGAGACCCGTAGCCATTTTGGCTCAAGTCCGTAGCGTTTCGCTCAGGGACCGAGGCCTTTTTGGCGTGGGGGAGGCGCGCCCCTGCCAGTGATCCTGCGATCTCTCTTTCTTTCTTTCGCTCACAGCCTACAGTCTGGCTACTGTAAGTTCTGCGGCCGTCAGTTCCCATGGGGCGCAATGGCGGCGGCAGGCAGCAGGCGTTCAGTGCGACCTGGACCTGCTGCAACAAGAAGTGCGGCTTCGGCAACAATTTCCCTTGGCGTACGACGTGCTGGGCTTGTGGCAAGGCCAAAGGTGCGGTCCCTGCACCGGCGGTGCCGCGCCCTCCTGCTGGTGCTTGGGTTCGTCCTCCTCGGCTGCAGCCACAAGGTGGCTCACCTGGTGCTGGGCAAGGGCCTGGCGCAAGCGGCGGCAAGCTCACCCCTGAGCGCAAGGACGCATTGCTTGCCATGTCCGCCGAGCACTTCGAGGCCTGCAGCAGGCCTGCAGCATCTGGCTGTCGCCTGGTCAGAAGGCGCACTTGCTGGGGCTGCGTGCCGCGCAGACAGGCGACCCGCTGGCCCTCAGTCGACAGGCCAAGCAGCAGCACGACACGCTCAAAGATCAGGTCGCCAAGGCCAAGAACGCCTGGGAGAAGTCTCAGGAGGTGCTGGCCAAGCAGCTGCAGAAGACGGCGGAGCTCAAGGCGAAGTTCATGGAGCTCGAGGCCAAGGAGCTCGAGGCGGCCCGCGCTGCTGCCAGCGCCTTCTCCGAGCTCGGGCGTGCCTCCAGGCCTCAGCCTGCTGACCATGCTGCATACCTGGTGGAGCAGCTGCGTGAGCTGGGGGTCGAGGCGGGCGTGGTCGACTCGATCAAGCAGGTCGCGGAGGCCCGCCAGAAGGCCAAGAAGGATGAGGAGGAAGCGGCGGCTGCTAAAGCTCGTGCTGAGGAGGCAGATCGTCATCATGAGCGCGATGCTGGTGGTGCTGCTGCTGATACCAGCGACGCTGCAGGCGATCACGACCTCGACATGGATGCAGCCATCGGCAACCTCAAGCAGGGCGACTGGATGGACAAGCTCGTCAGCTCTGCAGGTGAGAGCGGCATCACTCGATCGCAGCTGGAGGCTGCGCTTGATGAGGCCGGTGCTGATTTCAAACGCAAGCGCCTTTAGCCGTGCGGCTAGATGCGCAATGGGGCCAAAGGCCCCGAGGTTTTGGAATATTGTCTCTGCCAATGTTACTGATCGCTCTGGGCTTGACATTTTCCTCTCCTCCCCCTCTGTGCTCCAGGCTCAGCTTGTCGGTGTGCAGGAAACGCGGGTGTTGGAGGTTGAAGCTTGTGAGCATAAACTCAGGCGACAAGGGTGGAGAGCCAAACTTTCGCCAGCCCGTCAGACGGCTGGAGGCGGCATATCTGCTGGCATCATGCTTGCTGTGCCAAAGCATATCGGCCTGGCGCCGATTGAGAGCTTTCCGATCGACGTGCAGGTGGGGAGGATGATGGTTATGCATGTGGGAGGTCTCGTACCTGGGGGTTTCCTAGCGTGCACGCTCTATCTGCATCACTCTGTCGGACTTGCGCCAGCCAACTGGGATCTTCTCTGCAGGCTAGGCGCGCTGCTGAAAATGGCCAACATGCCTTTCCTCATCTTCGGGGACTTTAATCTCGAGCCCGACGTTCTCCAGCATTCAGGCTGGATTGATGCAATCGACGGTGCTGCCATATACACGGATGCTGGAACATGTGCTCCAGCGCACAGGACCATCGATTTTTTCGTTGTCTCCCAGGCGTTTGCGGCGAACGCCTCGGTCTCACTGTTGGCAGAAGTGGAGATCACTCCGCATATTCCAGTTAAGTTGAAGTTACCCACCTTGGACACTGTACCCTCGGTGCGCATGGCTATGGTTCCCCGCAGGTTCCCCAGAGAGTTGCCCATTGGTTGCCGTGGAGAGCCCAACTTAGCCAGGTGGGAGTTGGCGTCGGAGATGATGAACAATGCTTGCATATCTAAGTCGTGGCAAGTTTTCGTCTCGGCTGCCGAGCTTGAATGGTTAGAGGTGTTTCAGATTCCCGCTGAGCTTTCGAAACCGTACCTTGGGCGTGGTGGTGATGTTCGTACTGGGTGGTGTCGACCGAGCCGGCCTGCTCCAGTTCCGTTTCCACGTCTGAGCCCTCAAGCTGTGTGGTGGAGAGCCTTGGCCCAGGTCCTCAAGACCCTCACGAGGCCCATCAGCGTTGCCCAGACCAAGCAAGTGCGGTGCAGAATCCGACATCTTCAGAGCTCGCCTGATGTTCCAGATTCGAATCTCGCGGTCTGTTTCCTGGAGGCCCTTGATCGGTTTCACGTCTTTGATTACGTAGTCATGGACTATTTCGCCGCCGTCGCCAGCGACACTGCCGAGCGCCTGCACAAGCAGGCAACCCAGCTGAAGATAGTCAACTGGGACCGATGGGTTAAAACGCACTCGGTAGGTGGGGCTGCGGCGCTCTTCAAGTATGTGCAGCTGCCTGACCCTTGGCAGCCGTCCACCCTCGACTCCTTCACCCTCCATCCTAACTCCAGCATGGGGGATATGGATGAGCTTGAAAGGGAGTGGAGCAAGTGGTGGCAGGTGGGGGTCGTGCAGCCCCCCGTGCACTGGCCAGAGGATCTCGGAGAGCGCCCGCCTCCCCCCACGGTCCCAGAGCTCAAGAAAGTGTTGATGTCTTTCCCGATAGGCACTGGTTGTGGATACGACCAGGTCCCGCCTAGGAGTTTTCTGCACTTGCCCGACGTTGCGCTCGAGCTTTTGTGCGGCCTCATCGGGAAGATTGAGGAGCAGGCGGACTGGCCTCCCCTCACGAACAAGATTGTTTTTATTCTCAAAAGATTGGGAGGAGTCCGACCTTTGGGGCTGCTACACGTTCTCTGTCGGGTGCAGTCCAGGCTGAGAAGGCCTTTGATCAGGCAATGGCAAGTCAAGAACTATCGGAGCTTCTGGTGGGGTACTAAAGGGAAAAGCGCTGACATGTGTGTGTACATTCAGGCAGTGTGGGTGGAGTATTATCAGTCCAAGGGCCTGTCATCTGCTACGTTGCTGCTCGATTTGAAGAAAGCGTTTGAACTGGTCAAGCATCCATCATTTCTTGTGCCTATCGGTCGCCCCGCCTGCTTGATCTCCAAGGGACTGTCAGTAATCACATCACGGCGGAAACTACGATTATCCCGCTACTGTTTTGGCAACTGCGTTTGTATGTCTGTCCGTGGTTGTCGACGATTTTGCGTTGCAGAGATCGGGGGAGCACGGCCGAGTCGTTGCTGATGTAGCTGGTGCTGGAGTGAAGCTTCAGCACGAGCTTCAGCGTGTGGATCTACGGCTCGCTCTTGACAAGACGCGAGTCCTTGCTAGTGATTCCGAGTTACGTGACCAGCTGTCCAGGAGGCTAGTATCGCTTAGGGCCCAGGGCGTGAACCATGAGCGCAACCTGGGGGTCGACTACAGTTCAGGACGTTTTCTCAGGAGGGCCACCAGGACGGGCAGAATCAAGGTCGCCAAACCCAAGCTCAAGAGAATGAAACATCTCCAGGGAGGTATGGCCAGGCGTAAAACTATGGCCTTCATGGCCAGGGCTGCCCTGGAGACTTCGGTTGCCTTTGGGACCTCTGTTCAGGGTACTGCCTCTAAGGAGCTGGACGTGTTGCGTTCCCAGGCCGCTGCGGCGCTCGACGCCAAGACCAGCGGCAAGAGCCGCACCATTGCTCTCGCGCTCGCCCCGCAGGCCAACTACGACCCGATATGGAGGGCCACGTTGGAGCCTATCAAAGCTTTCAGCTCTGTTCTTTGGGCGTCGCGTGTGCCATGTCATGTATTAGAGCATGGCCTTGAGGCTGCTAGATTGGCGTTGTCTGGGAAGGACCAAATGTGGCCGCGGGTTCGGGGCCCCTTGGGAGCCCTCTTTGCAACGCTCACCAGAGTCGGGATCGTCGTCGTGGAGCCCCTGGTTTGGAAGTTGCCCGACGGTCTGGAGCTGAAACTCAAGGATATTTGCCCCAGGGTCCTACTGCACTGTTGTGCGCATGCGGTGCGCCACTGGGTTAACCTGCAGATTTCGGAGCACCTCCAGATGCCTGAGTTCTGCACTGGATTCTGGGATGGGCCTCTGAAGTACCTCCTGAGCGCCAAGGGGAACCTCACTTGGCAGCAGCGTGGTTACCTCAGGAGTGCTATTATTGGAGCTCAGTGGCCCCAAGATCGGCAATTTCAACAAGGTTGGATTGACTCCCCGAGTTGCCTTGCATGCCATGAGGCCCCTGGGTCCCTCGTGCATCGGCACGCTGTCTGTAAGAGCATGCTCGAGGCAATAGGAGAGCCACTCCCTGATGCAATCAGACTCATGCTCCCGCATGCGGACCAGAATGACCTGGTGCGCTTGTTGCTGGAGCGTGTGCTCGTCCCGCTCCCCGAGGCCCCGCAGGCCGTGCTGCTGACGCCGTCGGAGCCCTGTGTGGAATGGCACGGGGATGCGCAACAGCTCACAGGGGATCTTTATCTCGATGGCTCGCTGTTTACTGATTATCCACATCGCGGGACCGCTGCATGGGCAGCTGTCGCGCTGGCCGCTGACAGTGACGCTGCTGTCTGCACCATCACAGGCCTCCTGCCCTACCCGCTGCAGGACATAGACGGTGCCGAGCTGTATGCCCTGTTCGCAGTGCTCAGATTCGCGGTGCCACCTGTTGTTGTGCACACGGATTCCGATTTTGTTTGGAAAGGTTACAACGTCCGCGGACCTGCTGACACCACGTCGGCGTCAGCGGCTTGGGCCTGTCTTTGGAAGCTCGTGTGGCACAGAGTCGATGACTGGGGGGGAACCCCCCCTGAGGTCAAGAAAGTGAAAGCCCATGTGGCAGGCATTCAGGTGGAGGAGAGGAGGTACAAGCTTCGGGACAAACTTGGAAATGATGCCGCCGACAGTGCCGCGAACAGTCGTGCTCGTGCCCTGCGGCCCGATCCCCAGTTTCAGAAGCTTACGTTGATGCAGAAGAGAATGGTCAGTCTTACGGGGAAATGGGCCGCCAGGGCGGGTGAGGCCATTGCATCTGTAGACTGTTTGCACCGCCAGCGCTCTGCACGTTCAGCCCCCTCCCTAATCATTGTCATGCCAGAGCCGCCCACCTTAGAGCAAAGGATCCAGCAGGCTCAGGTTTCTCTGAAGGCCGCTGGGTCCAAGCATCATCGTGTGGCCTCGCTGTTCGTGGGCGAAACCCACGTGTTTTGTTGCACTCACTGCGCTGCATGCACCACCCAGCGCGTGGTGTCTCTTGCGAGTGAGTGCCAGCCCCGTCATCTTTCGAAGGATCGTCGCCTTATCCTGGAACGATTGAGACGGGGCGAGTACTGTTTAGCCAAGAGGGTTCTGAGGTATGCAGGTTATCGCCTGCTCCCAGAGCCCTAATCCGTGTCAGTGGCTACCCAGCGGGGGGCGCGGTGCGAGTGGGGACTGCCCGGCGTTGCGCCGTTAGTGACCCTCGCACCGTTGCTCCTCGGCCCCGCGCACGGCGCGGAGTGTGTCCGATGGGCGCGGCTAATGGCGGTTGCAAGGTGCGCCCCTAGCCGCGTTCGAGGTCCTGCTGAGGCACCATAGACTCTGTGGCGCCCCAGGCTGTGCCCAGGAGACGGGGGACGTTGAGAAAAGCATTGGCGAGGAGGACAGGGGAGATGACAAGGAAGGATGACGCTGATGATGAGGGGGATGAGCAGGAGAAGGATGAGAGGGAGAGGGCTGCGAGGATGATAAGGGGCGCGGGAGTGAGGGGGGGGGGGGGGGATTATAACGAGGGTTGAGAAGCGAGGAGGACGAGGAGGAGAAGGAGAGCGGAGGAGGAAGAGGGGATGATGAGGAGGAGAAGGGCGAGGAGGAGAGGAGGAGGAGGCGGTAGGGGGGGGGGGGGGGGGAGGGGGATGCGCACAGCGAAACACAGGACCTTGAGTGCGCGAGCGCCCCGGACGTCCACCGCGCAGCCAGGGGGATGACGAGGAGGATACTGACCTAGGAGGGGGGAGGTGGAGCGGGAGGAGGAAGGGCGAGTCGGAGGAAGGAAAGGGAGGGGAGAGGGGTGGAAGAGGAGAAGGAGGAAGATAAGGAAGATGAGGAGGAGGAGCATGAGGAGGACGGGGGGGGGGGGGGGGGGGCGCGGAGGAGGAGGAGGGAGGGGGGGGAGGAGGCGGCAGGAGGAAAATGAGGACGAGGAAGACGGGGATGAGGAGGAGACGGGGGAGGGCGCCCACGACCACGAAGGGAGTGACCCAATTCACATGCAACAAAATCAAACGAGTTAGGAGGGGCCAAGGCAGCCGAAGAGGTCCTCCTCCTCCACGGGGAGTTCACCTCTGCGGCGCCTGGCCTCCACCTCGGCCCCCAGCGCCACGACCTCCGCCCTCGACAGACCGAGCAGGGCGAGTCCTCGCCCACGGTCGGCGGCGGGACCCTCACCGCGCGAGGGCTGGGCCCCCCGAGCAACTCTCGGGGGGCGGTCGCGGCCCAGGGCCCAGGCCTCAAAGTAGGGCCTCCACTCCGAGCGAACCTCAGGAGAGGGGGCCCCCGTGTGCGCCATCGTGAGCCCTCGAGGATTCCGATGGGCGGGATACCGACCAGCACGAAATCGGTCAAGGTAGAACCCCCGTCCCCACGACGCGACAGGACGACACCTCAACCGAAGATTCCCCCGTTTCGTGCTGGTATGCGCCATAGCACCACACGCCGTGCAGCACAGCATAGTATCGTGATACGTGCAGCCATCCGACTCATAAACCACCCCCTGTTCAAGGGAGTGTCCCAGTTGGAGCCATGCTCCTGGGGTCGGGGGGTTCCCAGGAGGCGGCTCGCCAGAGTTCTCACCAGGGGTGACACCAGGGACCTCCCCCGCACCTGGCGCACCCAGAGGCACCTCGCACTGCGCACTTGGCTCACCCTCCCCAGGGTCCGAACCAGGAAGGGGGAGGCCAGGGACCGCGTCCAGGAGGACGTAGCTGAGCCATTCCAGCCCTTGATGATCGCTCAGGGCTAACTCCCTGCATTCCACCTGCTGCCTGGCACTGTACAGCCCTACACGTCGGACAAACTCAGCATATCCAGTCACAAACAGGCGGTCCTCGCGCGTCACTCGGAATGGTTCAGCTCCTTCCTTGGCGAGCCTGTCCGCCTCCGAGTTCCCGAAACGCTGCATATCCGTGATACGGCCGTCCCTGACATCCAACATTGACGAGTGAGACGGGATCTGATGCACCGCCAAGCCCTCTAAACGGTCCCCAATCTCCGCCCACCAGTGGGCTCGGGCCGAGGCCGCTCCAGCAGCCCCCGAGAGATTTCGGAGGCAGCCGACCGTGGCCGCACAGTCCACATGAAGCGAGACCCCTGAGGCGAGGACCGAGCGGCGGGAGAGCATCAGAACAGCGAAATCCTCGCCATCCCGTGCTTGCTGTCCAGGCGCTTCCCCGAACGGCACGACGCCAAAAAGGGCTGCGAGGGTCCTTCCGAGCCTGTCAAGCACCACTACAGCCCACCCCGCGGTCCCGAGTCCTGTGAGCTCCCCTTCAAAACCCGACCCGTCCGTGAACACATGGGCCCCCTCAGGAATGAAAAGGGGGCCGTCCTGAGGCCACTGAAAGTGCCTGGTGTACGGGTCCTGTGGGTCGCGGGGGGGTCGCTCCACCCAGGCCGCAGGGTTGGGGAAGAGACCTCTGCTAAACAGTTCTCCAGCCGAAGTGGGGAGATGGCCAACCGCACGAGCCGCCCTCTCCACAACGGGATCCAGGTTCTCGCGTCGCCAGGGAGCGAAGGCCACACATTGAAACCTGCGATGGTACAAAGTGCCCCTACCATCTCCACAAAGCTGGCATTGGTCAGGGGCCTCTGGACTGTGCTCGCACACTCTGTGCTGGCACCAGTACACATTCGCACACAGAGCTGACAGGGCTGCCTTATGCGCCTTCGTCCACGACTCAGAACACTTCCGCCCTAGGAGCTGATGAATGGGCTGCCAGAAAACAGGGCCGCTCCACATCCCGAAATCAAACTGTTTCAACTGCTCCTCCCGCTCTATAGTCCTAACGACCGAGCCACGCAGGAGAAGGGTGAAAAACTTGGGCGAAAAACGATCAATAGACCACACACGGTTGAGGTCATCCACCAGGGCCATTCGAGACAGGTCGAAACTCCAGCGGATCCGAGCCAGCTGCAGGAAAAGCGCAGCAACAGGCTGGCGGACTTGGCCCCAGGGGGCCCTGCTCCCCTGGACCGCAATGGCGTCCTGGACACATGCCTCAAACACTGGTTTCGAAACCGAGCGGGCCCACCAAACACTGACGAATTCCTTTACAGCCGACGACACAGCCACCAAAAGCGGGTCCCTGAGCCAGAGGCGGGCAGCCGAAAGGAACCTGAAGCCCAGGGAGGTGCCAGGAAGAAGCGGGCCCCAGGATCTCGCGGCTTGGACCCTGAGCTTATGGAGGGTGGTCGGCGGGATCCCCAAAATGTGGGACCCCCACGCAGCTTTAGCCAGCGCTCCCACACGAAAAACTCTACTGTGCTTTTCACTTTGCCCCAGTCGACGAAGGGCGCTTGCGGTGCTGCGGGCAGCGTCACATCTCGATGATTGCGTGCCGACCCGCCTCGCCCTGCCGTCCAGCGAGTCGCCGCCGAGGTCACGGTGGGCGATGACCAGCTTGTCGTCCGATAGCTTCCACCTGGGGTCCTGTACCAATGCAGGCAGCTGTGATTGATCGGACATCATGAATCTAGTCTTGTCCCAATTGATCGGCAACTTCCTCGAGTCCAGCTCAGAGGTGACGATCTCGAAACTCTTGACCGTGTTCTCAACCACCGTCCTGGGGCCCCCGATGATATGCGTCGTCAAATCATCGACCACATTCAGAGCACGACACGGAGGCGTTTCCTCAGCCAGGCGCTTGAGGAGGCACAAAGTCATCAGCTTTTTTTTTTTTTTTTTCTTTTTTCTTTTTTTTTTTTTTCTGTTTTTTATTTTTTTTTTATTTTTTTTTTTTTCGTTTTATTTGTTTTTTTTTTTTTTTTTCTGCTTTTTTTTTTTGTTTTTCTTTCTTTTTTTTGCTTTTTTTTTAGTTGTTCTTTATTTTCTTTGTTTTTTTTTTTTTTCACTTTTTTCGTCTTTTTTTCTTGTTTTGTTTTTTTTTTTTTTTTTTTTCTGTTTTCTCTTTTTCCTTTTTTTTTTTTTTTTTTTCTACTTTTTTGTTTTTTTTTCTTTTTTTTTTTTATCAGCTTCGCCACTCCCGTTGCCGCACTGCATCCAGCCACGATCGTACCATTCGGGTGGCTGACTCTGCTCGTGCCACCTGTCCAGCGCGCCCGACGCGGTGCCCGATACAGGCAGCAGAGCGCCTTCAGCAAGGCGCCGTCGAAATCGTAGTGCTCTGCTGCTTCACGCAGCTGCTGATGACTGACATTCTCGTAGAACTTGCGGATGTCATAGAAAACCGTAATGGCCGACAGCTTCTTCCTTCTGGCGTAGCAGGCCAGCATGTTATGCAAGTACGCCGCCTTGTCGCAACTGGTCGTGGCATCTTTTCCCCAGAAGAATTTCGCGTCCACAGACGCCTCCCAACACTTAACATACTGCCTTCTGCATCTGCTCCAAATGCGTGCCCAGAAACACAAGAGCCCAATCGGCCGTGTGCCCCCACCAGTTTTGGGCAGAAAAACATTGATCGTGACCCACATGCGCTCACAGTGCGGATTGCGCTCCCAACTGGAGATAATCTCCTGCAGTCTCCGCACAAACACCCCATCCAGAAAGGTAACCAGCCTCATGTGAAAGTTGTCCCAGCCAAGCCCAGTAGAAATGCCAAAGGAGCGGCATACCTTGACGATCTGGTCCTCCGAGATCGGGTCAAGCCTCCACGGGTAACTCCAACCAGACGGCGCTGCCTCCTGGGCCCTATCGTCAGAGATCCACAGCTCTTCCCACTCCTCCAGCACCGCCGTGATCGCCGCAGCTCCCACCAGACCGTGGGGCTTGCCTTTTGCCAGCGTGGGCGCCTCCTCTAACATCTTGGGCCTGGAGATCGCGTGCGCTATCCTGCCAGAGCCCTGAGCTGCAAGTTCACCAAACTCCCTCCAAGCTTTACTCCTGGCCTGTGAGTCTTTGCGCCTGCGCACTTCCACCTCCTCCGCAAGCACCGTCCGCAACCAGGCAGCCAATTGACCCCCTCTCTTTGCCAGAGCTATCCACTTCTGGACCTCCTTAGCCTGCAGGGAGGGGGACTCCGCTATGGCCTCAGGTAGCCTCAACGCCAGCAACTGCCTTTCGCACCTCTCGGAGTGCTCTGGTCTGCCTGCCTTCGACCCAGGCGGAGCTGATGATGCAACACATAAGGCATCCCATAGCCTGAGGGCACTCAACCAGGCTCTAGTGTCCGTCTCGTCGTGGCGCTCGAGAATCGATTTCGCACAATCCACCAGCCTCTTCTTCTTGAGTACCACGCCTTTCTCCCTGCCAATGAAGAATCTCCTGTCCGAGATCGGAATCTCGAACAACTGCACGAGGTACTTCTCCGCCGCTTTGAACCACATCGCTGCCGCATCCTCGACCGAGCTCACAGGGGCATCCAGATGCCACTCGTCAAGCACAGGTACTGCAGGCAGTTCCGTGGTCGGGGTGAGGACGGACTCCTTGGCGCCCCTGGCCTTCTTCCTGACCCTCCTCTTGGCCTCCTGGTCGGCCAGCGGAAAGGCTCGCGGGGGCGCCTCCACCCAGACAAAGGGCTCGTCACTGAAGCCCTCCAGCTTGATCTCCACGTAGCAGTGTGGCGAGATCGGCGTGTCCACCCTGGCCATGACCGACATTGGGAAGGCGTCCAGAGTCTGGGGGCCAATGAAGTAGTCATACTCTTTGCCATTGCAGGTTGGGCAGCCAGGTGCGAAGATGGTGGCGGCTACCAGGTCCAGCCAGCCCAGCTCCATGATCTCCTCAGGTTCCAGGTTCCAGTCGCCTCCCAGCAGGAACGGGAAACGCTGCGCCCCCAGGAAAGCGCTGAGGAACTCCAGTAGCTCCAGGTTCTCGCCCTTGGGGCCGATCGAGTCGACGCCATAGACCGAGCCGATGATGATCCACGAGTGAGTGCCTACCGTCATGAGCCTCATCACCACCCGATGCTGCCACTTCTCAGGCACCTGGAGCTTGGACACCCCAATGCTCATGGCCGCCGACAAGCCAACTCCAGCTGAGAGAGATCTGGCCGATTCTCCTGTGCGCTTTGCAGAGCCCAGCGCCAGCTTACGAGAGCAAGTACGAGTCCATTGATGGGCCCCTGCTTCCCCCGACTGGTCCAGCACGGTCTCCTGAATGCACAACACCTGCGGCAACTGGCAATGCCTCTCAATCCAAGGCATAGTGTTCCGAGCCCTTGGCCACGTATTCGCATTCAGAGTGCCCACTTTGAACGTACCTTGGGCCCCTCGGTCCTCAGGAGGGAGCCCTTCCATCAGTGAGATGACCTGCTTCGGCTGCAGCGCTGCCATAGCTTCCCCCTGAGGTTGCTCAACACAAACTCCCTTGGCTCGAGACCCAGCACGTGGCGACTGAACCTGGGAGGGCACTACAGCCGAAAATCGGTTGCCCCCAGGATTTGGCGATCTAACGCCCGAATCCCACGAAGGGCTCTCGCAATCTACTCTGAGACAGCCAGGTTCGAGGAGCACCTGGCTGTCGCGTTCTGACGCTGAAATTCCTTCACTGCGCGCAGCAAAAGGTTTGGACGAGAGGGCCGCCAAGCTTTGGATGGGCTTGACGGCTGCGTTCTGAATGGCTGACACATACTCGGCGCACTGACCTGTCGCCGAATTCCGTTGCCCCATTTCCTCGCAATTTAACTCTGAGGAGACCAGGCTCGAGGCGCACCTGGTCTCCGATCCGACAAAGCTGGTAGTCGCCACCCGTGAAGTCGACAACGCCACCGCAGGCCAGGGAGTTGTCGACACCGGAGCCGACGGCGACACTGCAGCCCAGGGAGTATGCAAAACCGACGATGTACACGCAACCGAAGAAGCCAACCTCGACGATGCGCTCATGGCAGCGAGGGATGACCAGGAAGGAGGAGTCGCCGAACTCGGCCACGTCACCCCGACCTGTGTCGAGCTCCCGCTGCGGCTAAAGCCCCGCCCGTTTTGCAGCCTGCACTCCACCGTCAGCAGCGACCAGAGAGCGAATGTCCACATGTGGGGCCGCCTTGCCCACCTCATCCACCGACGCCTCGGTAGGTGAGCTTGCTGTCGCGCTCCCTGGGCTTGGCGAAGTCCCTGTGCCAGACTCGATCCCACCTGTGGCTGATGCTTGTTCCCCATCATCAGCAGTGCGCCGACGCTTCGATGGAGGCGCTTGAGATGCTCCTTGTGCTGGTCCTGGGCGGAGTTGGCCTTCTCCAGCGCCTGCCGAAAAACCGAACCAAGTACCTCTTGCAGCTGCTTCGCCACGTCGTTTTTGCGCTCCTCGAGTTCACGAAGGTCATCCTCGGACACCTCGTAGCTGCCCTTGACCGCCTCCACGTCAATGAAATCGTCGCAAGAAATAAGGCTAGCCAGCTCCATCTCGCCGTCGATGAGCTTGCGCAGGCTGATGCTCGCGAGGCCTCTGGACTCCGTCGCTGGTGGTCCTTTGTGCTGGCTCTGGAGCTCCACCAAGGCGGCTGCCACCTCGCCATCGGCGGCCTGCAGCTCGTCGGCAAGAGTCCCCACCGTGGCCGCCAGCTCGTCAGCAGCTCGACGCCAGCGCTGCAGCTTCTCGAACTCGAACTTGAGGCGCTTCTCCAGCTTCTCCTGCTTCTGCTCCGCAGCCACGAGGCGCTGCCTCCCCGACGGCTTCGGGGGTGGAGCCGCCCTCTGCGCCAGGGCTCCATATCGCGCGGCCCCCGCAGCGTCCCCAGCTTCCCGAGCCAAACGCTGTAGTTCGAGGGCCTTGGCCTGAGGAATCTCGGGAACGGGCCCAGGAGGGAGTGCAGAGGAAAGGCTGCCAAAGCCTTTGCCACCGAGAGGATCACCCTTGCCGACTTTGTATCCTTTCTTCCCCTTGCTCGCTCCCTTCCCCGACTCGTCCGACGACTTGGGGCCACCAGAGTCTTCCAGAGGTTGGGGTCGTGTACCGAGCTTTTGGCCACAATGCTTGCAGCACATCGATCCTTTAGAGTTCTTCCGGCAACCGCAGTGGTGGCATAGAATTTCACCTTTGGGACCCGCCACCGTCTTCCATACTTCCTCGTGCTTGGCTCGCTGGCCGTCCCAGGACTCCCACTTGGCTGCCGATGAAGCCCCGCCCTCAGGTATGGTGCCTCCCCAGCGACGGGGCCTGGAGGACTGAACCCACGGGCGGCGCTCCCACTCGCCAGAGCCTGCAGGAGCCATGGCGCGAGAAGGAGGAAAGGGATGTTGGAGGCTCGCGAACCCCTCAACTGAGGGACCTCCTGAAAGGTTGATAGCTGCCGCGGACTAGCGGTATCCGTTTTTGCCAATGCGGGCTCAGCCCGCCAAAGCATGGGTCTTGAGCCAAAATGGCTACGGAGAGACGGGGGAGGGGGAGGAACAGGATGAGGAGGAGGGCCTCGGGGGGATGATGGGTGCGCGTAGGATGGGGGGGGGGGGGGGGGGGGCAGAGAAACGACGGGGGCGAGGACTGGGGTGGGCGCGCGCAGCGGGCGGACGCGGTGGGAGGGAGGAGGGCGGTAAACGGAGGAATGTAGGAGAAGGGGGATGGGGGGCAGGGAAGATGGACGGGGGATGAGACGAATGCGATGATGGCAACGTCGTCCGCGACGAGGCGACAACGCACGACCAGAGCTGCGAGGACGTGCTCGCGCTTCTAGGTACCACTCTCACTGTGGATGCACATCAGCACGAGCCCATCGCGCTACTACAACCACACGTGCATGCACAGTATCATGAGCTCGCGCATGCTGAGCCGCCCATGTACGCCCCACAGGCGATCGGGCTCGACGCGCCGCCAAAGCCGACGATCGTCTCCACGCCGTTCATGCCTCGGTTCACGAAATACCACCACTGGTGCAAACGGTTCGCCATGATTCAGTTCATTTCCGCGTGGTGGACATGGCGATTGAACGCCCGCCACGACGAGCCGACGCATCCGGCACCGAACGAGGACTGCCGACCCCGCGATGACGAGCGATGAAATACCTCCATCCCCCCTCATCATCTCTTCCTTCTCAGCGTCGCCACCCTCTCCGTTATCATTCTCGTTTGCATCGCCCCATCCCCTTCCTCGTTCCGATGGGCGACGGGCGAAACTGTTAGTGGCAGGCGGGTGGAGTGGGCTCCCTCCCTCATCATGGGTATCAGGGACCATTGAGCCGATTCTGGGGAGAGAGGGGGGGGGGGGGCGAGGAGGAGGAGGAGGAGGAGGGGGGGGAGGAAGAAGAGGATGATGTCGGGCGGTGGTCGGGCGGTGACGAGGAGACGGCGCGGAGGAGAGGGGCGACGCCGCGGGGAGGGGCAGGGGGGTGAGGATGAGGACTATGAGGATGAGGATGATAAGGCTGCGAGGGGGATGGGGGAGGAGGAAGGCCGCCCTGCGAACCAGAGGACCTCCACAGCATCACGAAGACGGAGGCGGCGGCGGACATCCCGACAGCCGAGCGCGAGGACAGCGCGCGGCGCTGCCAGGGAGAGGGAATGGTGGGGAGGAGGGCGAGGAGGATAAGGATGAGGATGAGGCTGAGGACGAGGGTGAGGAGGAGGAGGAGGAGGAGTAGGAGGATGAGGAGGAGCATGGGGATAATGAGGAAGAGGAGGAGGTGGACGAATGAGGAGGAGAAGGAGGAGGAGAATGACGAGAAGGAGGAGACGGAGGATGAGGAGGAAGAGGAGGCGAAGTAGGAGAGAGGGGGATGGCGAGGACGGGGGGGGGGGGGGGACTGGCCCGCGGGAAGGTGCGAGGGATGGGAGGAGCGGGATGCGGCGAGGGAGAGAAGGGCGAGGAGGGGAGGGAGGGGGAGGGGTGGGGACGGAGAGGGGAGAGGTATAGACGCGCCGCGCTCAGGGCATCTCAACGCCACGCGCGCCGTCGGCAGCGCCGCCAGAGCCGACCTCGGGCTTGCAGCAGGCGCCCCGCCCTCCTCATCCCACCTCGCCCTTCTCATCTCTCTATCTCCATCCGTCACGCCGCGCCCACTCCCGCCCCGCCAGCTGTTCGACACCCCCGAGAAGATGAAGCCCGCGGCGCAAGCCGCGCACGCTGTCATGAACGGCGTGAAGGACGCCGCAGCCGCACCCGCTCTCGCTCTCTCTCTCTCTCTCTCTCTCTCTCTCTCTCTCTCTCTCTCTCTCTCTCTCTCTCTCTCTCTCTCTCTCTCTCTCTCTCTCTCCTCTCTCTGTCTCTCTGTCTCTCTGTCTCTCTGTCTCTCTGTCTCTCTGTCTCTCTGTCTCTCTGTCTCTCTGTCTCTCTGTCTCTCTGTCCTTCCTCTCTCCCTCTCTCTCTCTCTCTCTCTCCTCTCTTAGCTCTCTCTCTCTTATTTGTTGTTCTCCTCTCTCTCTCTCTCTCCTCCTCTCTCTTCTCGCTTCTCTCTCTCTCTCTCTCTCTCTCTCTCTCTCTCTCTCTCTCTCTCTCTCTCTCTCTCTCTCTCTCTCTCTCTCTCTCTCTCGTTCACTCTCTCTTTCTCGCTCTATCTACCTTCCACTCTGTCTCTATCCCTCTCTCTCTCCGCCCTCCTTCAGCGGTTATCCATCCAGGTAGTTGCCCTTCGCTCACTCGCTCCATCCCTCAAGCCGGCCCTCTCAGACTCCCGATCCTTGCGCTCCCCACTTCTATCTCCATGTTCCCGCCCCCTCTCCCGTTCCCTCACTCCCCAGCCCCCTCGCGACCTCCCTTCTCAATGTCTGCATCGCGTCACTCTCAATCCCCTCCCTCGCTCCCTGACTCACTCCCCCACCCCCCAACCCCCATCACTCCCTCCCGCACTCCCTAGACTCCAACCCCCCTCGCCACTCGTCACTGCTGCCGCCGATCGCTGTTGGTGGTCGCTGCCATTCATCAACCAAGCGGTCACCGACATGGGCGCGCGCCGTAGATCTGGCGGATGGCGCCAGGCGCCGAAAGGCGAGGTGGATGCCACGATGTTAGAAGCTGTATGGAATCTACAGAGTAAGAAGGCGGGCCCCTCCCCCTCCCTCCAGCATGCCATTCTAATCCACGGGCCATGCGCATCCCCGCGTATTCATGCCTTCCCATAGGCGGACCAGACACACTACACCATGAAGTCACTGGACACATCGAAAATCAACAAAGAAAAGCTGCTGATGCATACCTCGCTCATCATAGAGACGCGCAAAGTCACAACGCGCGTGAACAAACTGTTGGCGCAGGACCTGGCCCTGGGATGGAACGCGGTGGGGATGCGCTGCTTCGCGCGCAGGGGAATCGCGCTACGGCTGACGCCGTCGATTTCACATGCGATCTCACATGCATGTGAGATTGCGTGTGAACTCGGTGCCGTGCGATTCTTCTGCGGTAGAGTTCGTGGATTAGAACGCGATGTCTCGCAGGGCGTGTTGTTCCGCGTTGCCAGGGGCAAAGAGGAGACGTGGCATCTCGGAGATGGCGCGAGGTCGTGGGCCGTCGACGTCGCACAACAGATTCGAAACATGTTGCGGCATACGCGGCAACTGCTTTCGAAGACCGTGGGTTAACCGAAAACACGGGGGCTCTAGGGGCGATGGTTGACGGGCATGCGCGCGTCGCACGTTCCGAGCGTGCGCATGCATGCATGCTCGTGCTGTTGTGATGCGTCGTCGCTCCCATTCGAGGAACGTGGTATGGGTCAGAGAAACGTTCGCGGTGCAAGAGGGAGATGGGGGTTCAGACGACATCAGCTCCAGCACTGATGATGCTAAGGCGTCGGCGGGGTCACCGCCAGGGGGTTCGGCTGCAGCAGCCGCGAGCACGCCCAGCGAGACCGGTAACTCCACGACCTTGCGACCCCCCTCACCCCTGCGATTCGCCCGATTCCCGCGATCTCACGATCGGGTCGGCGTTGTCTCACGTCCTCCTCCTCCTCCTATCCACCTCGTCCCCCTCCATCTCCTCCCTCGCCCTCCTCTCCACCTAGCCATCCTCCCGTCATCTCACCCCCCCCCTCTCCTCCTCGTCTCGTTCGGTCGAAACGCGCAGGCAAAGCGCGCTGACAAAGGGAAGCCTAGCGCAGCACGAACTGGCGAGGTTGGCGGGCTCACGGCGCAGGCGCTACTTGGGGAATGGAGCGTTGGATACGTTCCAGAAATGCAGGCCGCGGGCGTTCGAAACTGTGGCCATCCACGCTGTTCCCTGGATTGGGGTTTAGTTTAACATGGAGGGGATTGGGGCGCGCCCTCGCGCCAACTGCGAATGGTCCTCGGAGGCAGCGTTCAGGTTCAAGTCAGACTCGCCCCGGCCGCTGCCCGAGTACGCCCGCGCGCAGGTCGTGCCAGGCATCGACCAGCTCGCGGCGCAGTGGGCGCCCCCAGAGTTGGCCTGGCACGTCGCCGACGCGATGGCCGAGGGCGCCGACGAGAGCGCCGCGAGAAAGCAGCAGCTGGAGATCTGGAGGGGCACGAAGGACGACAAGACCTTGAAGGCGGTCCTGGTCAACCACGTTCACAAGGGGCAGTGGATCCAGGTTCTCTTCGGCGGCAAGCAGCTGATGGAGATGAAGAGCTACGCGGACATGCACTTCGGCATTGCGAAGACATTCGTGGCCGATCTGCGCAAGAGCTTCTCGACTGGCGAGCTCGACAAACCAGCGATGGAGGTCGAGAAAAGGGCGTTCTTGGCAGAGCACGGGAACGACAGCTGCTCATTCAAGCTAGGTGGCAAGGCCAAGGGCAAGAGCAAGGGGAAGGCAAAGGCCAAGGCGCAGGGCAAGCAGAAGAAGAAGGGCGACGACCCGAAGGACGATGGCGATCATAAGTCGGACAGCGGCGAGGGCGGCGCCGACGAGGCTGATGCAGCGGCGGATCAGAGCGAGAAGGAGGAGTCGCCAGCGGCCGATGGCGAGCACCAGGCGGGCCCAGAGGCGGAGGAGGAGGAGGAGGGGGAGGTCGCCCCCGCGCCGAAGCAGAAGGCCAAGGCGGCAGCAAAGGGCAGGGCCAAGCCCAAGCCGCAGCAGCAGGGCGGGAAGGCCGAGTCGCAGCAGAAGAGGAAGCCCGACTACGACGACAGCGCGGGCGGCGAGGACGAGGACTCCAGACCGCAGGGTGACAACGCCCAGCGCCAAGCGAAGCAGCGGAAGAAGGATGACGAGACCGTGGTCCTCGTGCACCAGCCAGCTGCGCCGATGGCAGCTTCGTCTTCGGCGGCGGCCTCGCCATCGTCGGCCGCGTTGCCTGCGCAGCCGAAGGCGACGGCGCAGCCGCAGGCGCAGCCGCAGGCGCAGCCGCCGGCGCAGCCCGACCTGCCGCCCGCCGCGCTGGAGATGTCCGAGAACAGGCTGAAGACGAGGAACCCGTTCCACGACAACTCGTTCGAGGACGGCTTCCCGTTCTAGGCCAGTGGCGACGGGCAGCCCTTGCAGCGGGCGCCGCGTCATCGGCCAGAAGGTCATCGCCATCGCCATCTGCGCATCAACATCTTCATCATCAAACCTTTACTGTCAAATCGTTGGCACTCGTCTGACCCATCTCGCTCCCTCATCCCCCGCGCCCTTCTATTCGTTATGCT
The DNA here is from genome assembly GCA_963575745.1 of Prorocentrum cordatum. Lineage (NCBI taxonomy): Eukaryota > Dinophyceae > Prorocentrales > Prorocentraceae > Prorocentrum > Prorocentrum cordatum. The sequence goes on along the minus strand of CAUYUJ010020108.1, from coordinate 129,428 downwards.
CCCTCATGCGCCCATGCATTGCAATCGGCGCCTGAGCAGAGATGACGTCAGCGTCGCGGGGCCCAGGGGGTGCTATCATCTCGCCCCGCTCGGCAGGGGCATCGGGCGTGTATATGCTCGTCGGTGCTTCTGAGGGGGACTGGGGGGAGGAGGGGGATGAGGGGGAGGGGAGGGCGAGGAGAAGGGGGAAGATGGGGGGGGGGAGGAGGAGGAGGGGTGGATAATGGACCAGGATGTGAGACCGACTGTAGGCTGACGACGAGTTAGAGATGGCGCTGATGGGAGGTGATGGGAGGCGGGGGGGGCGGTCCAGGATGACAGTTGCGATGGGAGAAGAGCAATGCTGATGCGGCACAGTAACAGCTAAGATGATGAGGAGGCTGGCGAGTGAGAGGATCAGTTAAGGGATGGCGACGAGGAGGGCGCTGGGCAACTATATAGAGGAGGAGTGCGATGAGGATAACGGCGGGTCTGCGAAGGGGGAATGCGTGGGGCGAGGAGGGGGGGGGGGGGGGGGCATGGCCAGCGAAGCCGCGCTCAGGATCTCCTCCCGACGGCCACATCGGAGATCGACGAGATGGGGATGGTCGACTTCATGATGAACGCGTTCAAGTCTGCAGAGCTCAGGACGATGATCTACGAGAAGACCCACAAGGGCACCGACGAGCTGCTAGAGGCCCTGCACAAAGACATCGACGGCAACGGGCACTTGACGACGCCGTCCAGTTGGGGCTTGGCCATCCCCGACAAGCCTGCAGACGACGCCGCCCCACAGCAGCCCACGAAGATCAACGGCGAGACGGTGGAGGAGGAGGCTGCGTTCTGGGAAGACATCAAGAACGGGAACTGCTCAGTGCCCACCGACACGCGCGCGGCGCGGTGGCGGGGCGGCGGCAGCGCGCGTGCGCGGCAGACCCGAATGCGAAAGCAAAGTACGATGTGATCACGGGCGAGAAGGTTCACACTCGGAAGGGCAACTTCCGCACGGAGTGGGCGAAGGCCCAATGCGACAGCGCGCAGGACGCGCGCTGGGGCGGGGCGCGGAGGGGCGGGAGGCGGAGGAGCGGAGGAGGAGGGATGGGGAGGAGGAGGAAGAGGAGGATGGCGATGGGGAGGATGAGGATGATGATGGCGCGGACGATGTGGACGGGGGGGAGGAGGAGGAGAAGGAGGAGGAGGGGGATCAGGAGGATAAGGAGGAGAAGGAGGATAGGATAATGAGGAGGAGTACAATGATAATGATGATGATGATGGTAAGGGCACGGGGGAAGGCGGGGGAGGAGGGGGGGCGGATCTTGCTCCGCTTCCTCAGCCCGATCCTCCTCCTCCTCCTGGTTCTCATCCTCATCCGTCCACGTCGTCACATCCTCAGCATCTCCCCCCTCGCCCTCTATAGTCCTCATTCGCAGCCTCGTCATGTCCTTCGCCGGCATCCGTGTCACACTCCTCGTCCTCCTCCTATTCATCCTCACCCTTCTCCTCCTCCTTTTCTTCCTCCTCGTCCTCATCCTCCCCCATCCTCTTCCTCCTCATCCTCCTTATCCTCATCGTCATCCCTCCCTCCTCCTCCCTCACTCCGCCCCTCCCCCCCCTCGCCCTCCTCTCCCCCCCGTCCGTCCTCCTCCTCGCTCCAACCCCAAAATCATCTTCCTCCTCCCCCTCCTTCCTTTCCCCTCTTCCCGCCCCCCCCCCCCCCACCCCCCCCCCCCCCCCCCCCCCCTCCCCCCACACCCACCCGCCCCCTCCCCCCCCATTCCCCCCCTTCCACCCCCCTTTCCCCCCGCGCACCCGTGCCCCCCCCCCCCCCCCCCCCCCCCCCCCTCTCCCGCCCCCCCCCCCCCCCCCCCCCCCCCCCCCCCCCCCCCCACCCCCCCCCCCCACCCCCCCCCCCACCCCCCCACCCCACACCCCCCGTCATCCCCCTTCCCCCGCCTTCCCCCCCAGCACCGCCCCACACCACCCGCCCCCTCCATCACCTTCGCCCCTCGCTCGGCCCCCCGCACCGCCCCCGCCGCCCGCCCCCTCATCACCTCCGCCCCTCGCTCGGACACGAGCTCAAGAAGCGCGCGACCACCTACTCCACGACGGAGTACACGAACGCCGCGTACATCCCGCTCGGCCGCGTCGCGTGGCTCGAGGGCGGAGGCAAGATCGGATTCATTCAGGCCGAGGAGGATGGATGGTGTGAGGAAGTCGAAGATGAGGACGGGGTGAGAAGCGGGTGTATGAGGGGTAGTTAGAGGGGCATGAAGGGTAGTTGGAGTGCGAGGACAGACGGAACCACGATGAGGAGCGGGTGGACGGCGCGGGAGGGGTGGCGAGGGGGGCACTGCTGATGATGACGATACTGATGATGCTGATGATGATGATTCGGAGGAGGATGAGGAGGAGGAGGATGAGCGACATAAGGGGACATGCACGATAATGAAGACGTGGGGGATGCGAAGGATGCGGATGAGGAGGATGCGGATGAAGAGGGGGCGGGGTGATACCGATGCGGATGCGATGGGGTGGTCAATCCGCCGCTAGGCGGCCAAATACTTCGCCAAATGCATGTTGCTCGGTCCACCGTGGATATGCTTCGATCCAATGACGGAGGCGCTGCGGTGCTTGTACCTGACGCGCGTGCATCGCTCGGTCGCCTGCCCGCTCGATCGTGGATCTATGCGGTGATGATGGGACTGAGAATGGCGATGCGACCGAGAACGATCGGGACCGAGGGTGAACGGATGACGACCCTGCGGATGGCGAGGGATATGATGAGGAGGACGAGGCATGCAACTGCTGAGATGGACATTGTGGATGTGTAGCAGTGGAAGATGGACGGGTGGTGGGGGAACGATGAGGCGATGAGGTGTGGTGGGTGGGTGGGTGGGTGGGGGGGGCTAGCCAGAACGCGGTGGAGAATGCGGTTGGTGAATGAAGATGATGGACAGGATGAGGGGGCGACGATCGTGGATCCTAGGAGGGCGGTTGTGGTTGCGAATAGGAGGATAATGCTGAGGATACGAATGATGAGTAGGCTGAGGAGGGGGGTGGCGACGGATGCGGACAGATGTCGCGCTTTGAGGGCTACAACAAGAACTTCACAGAGGCGTGGTCCACGCACAGCGTCTGGGCGAACGACGCGGTGCGGGGCGGGGCGGCGATCGCTGCTGTTCCGACGGCTGGCGTGTGGTCACATAAACCTGTGCACGCGCATGCGCGCGCTATGGGGATTGCGCATAGCAAGCTGGGCACCCTGCGCGTGTGTCGCAGACCCTTGTGCACCCAGCGGCTGATGTGCGCGTGCATGTGCATGGGTATATATGCTCGCGCAGCCACCGCCCAGGCTGCGGCGCTCACGGACGGCATCGCAGGACAGGCCGCAGCACCAGGTGGTGCACCAGTGATCGCGTGCTCGCCCACGAAGAGGCCGCTCGGGTCGAAGACGGGCCCCATCGAGGTCGACGCTGCTGGCGACGCTGGTGACCACGGCGCCCGCCCCGCCAGCAAGAAGCATAAGGCCGCGCCCCCAGCTGCGGAGGAGAAGGAGAAGCATGACCCCGCCAGCGAGAAGAAGGACAAGGATCGCAAGCGCAAGGCGACGATGTCGGATCCTGCCAAGGTGATGCTGAAGCACGCGAAGGATAACCTCTTGACATACGCGTCGCTCTCGTCCAGGTTCCAGGGGATGTGCGAGATGATCGAGAAGGACCTTGACGGCTATGCGTGGGCAGCTGAGGACACAGGCTTCAAGGAGCTGACTCGCGTCGTGGAGTCGCTGAAGGCGGCGGCGGCAGTGGATCCGAACCTGAGCCTTGCAGTGCGGCTTGCTGGTATTTCGAAGGTGAAGCAGCAGCTGGATGGTGAGCAGTACGCGCATGTGCTCGCGGGGCTGAGCGGGGCGAAGACGAACCTCCAGAGCGGCCTCAACCTCCTGGCGGCCCTGGAGGAGATGCACCAGCTGAAGGTGCGGGGGCGCCTCGGCATCGCCGCCGAGCCCAAGGCGAAGGCCCGCAGGTCGCGGGCCGCGTGATTGCGCCTGTGTGATCACACAGGCTAGCGAGCCACCCTTGAGGTTTTCTGGCGCCTGGGAGCTGATTTATATTGAGGGGTTCTCGTGTTGCATGCAAACTCGAGAATGAATCCCCCCAGGCAGCCGGTTGGATTTCACACGCGGGTGATTTCGCACGCGCCAAGAGAGCCGGAGGAACATTGATTTCATACGGCCCTCGCTCGATACATTCCCACAATTCTGAGGGGGCGCTGCAGTTCACGCGCGAGTTCATGCCCGGAGGATTTGCGGTGTGAAATCCATGATGGCTTTTTGTGCTGTGATTCCGCATTGTAGTGAGCTTCAGGGCTGGAGATCACTGCTGGGGCGACGTCGAGCGATCCGCTCGAGACCTGCGTTTCAACTGCTCGCAGCTCGGTGAATCGAGCTGACTTTGCCGCAGCTCGGCTTCGAGCTGACTTTGCAAGCTAGGCGATAGCAAAATGATGATGAGGGATATGACGGTTAGGAAGAGGAAACTGAGGATGAATGAAGAGGGGATATGATGATGCAGAGCTCAGCGAAGTCCCCGCCCACAGTCCTCCTGCATCTGTTCTGGCCCAAGCCTTTCGCGCGACCAGCAGCGCTGCGGGTTCGCGCGCGACGGGAACCAGCAACGCCGCGCGCATCGCCAGCGCACCCAGCCGCACCGCTGGGAACCAGCAGCACCGCGCGCATCACCAGCGATGGCAGAGCACGTGATGAGGGCGACCGAGCACACGTTCGGGTTCAACATCGCGAACGGCGTGGCCAGGATGAAGGTGGAGTGCTACCTGAAGGACGTGGAGGGGGGGCAGTGGCTCTCGGTCGAGCCGCCTGTGGGCGCCAAGGAGTGGCCGCTCTTCCCCACCGCGCAGATGCTGAAGGACGAGCTGGAGGAGAAGTTCAGCTTCTATTGCGGCAAGAAGATCTCGCTCTACCGCGCATTGCACGTGAACGGCCAGGTTCGCCGCGATGGAGAGGCGTACGAGGACTGGCACGCCATCAACCAGAACGCGGCGAAGTGGGGCGTCTACGTGCAGGTGGACTCGTTCGCGCTCCCTGCGGGCGATGGCCCCAGCGCGTGCGACATGCGCGGCGGAGCGGGCGACTGCGACTTCGGCGACGGCGTCTACCTGAGCGTCAACATTCTCGACGAGAAGTTCAAGGGGTGGTGGAGGGTCGGGTTGGTCAGCAGCCCTCCGACGTCGACGGCGACGTGCGAGGAGCTGAAAGCGGCGATCCTGGGCAAGCTGAAGGTGGTCAGCAAGTCGGACCGCAAGATTGCGAGCATGCGCATCTACAAGAACAACTTTGAGCACGTCCCGAAGCCCACGCCCATCCCGACTACGGACCACATCAAGGTCAATGGCGAGGGCAGTACCAGCCCGACGTTCACGGTGGCCTTGAACCCGAGCTTGAAGGTGGAGACGACCGAGGGGGACAGCTTGGGCAGCTCGTGGGCAGCGGCAGATGACATTCAGCAGTAGGCACGCCAGCACCTGCGCTTGCGACGGCACTTACAGAGCCTACGCCAGCGCCTACACCAGCCTACGACGGCACCGACTGCGCCTACGCCAGCGCACACGCCATCGCCTACAGTACCTTCAGCGCCGACGCCAGCGCCTACGCCAACGACATTTGTTGTGAGCCACGGCCGTGCTCGTTTCACCTCGGGGCGCCCGAGGCAGGTACGCGTTCGTTGCTTCACGGCTACTGGGAACAATTTGCTTCTCGATTCAAATGGCTGACGCTACGCATGTCCGCCGACACAGCTACATCCTGGTGAGTCCTTCGCCCGCTGTCGCTGCGAAGTGCGCTCAGCGAGACAACGCGCATCGTAGCTCGAGAAACGATGCGGCACCGCCGCAGCTCGACGATGAATAAGGGGGTCGGGAGGCACATGAGGCACGCGCGGTGGGCATGGAGGCGGCGGATGGCAGGGCGCACGGGCACATGCGATCAGAGCAAGCTGACATGACAATACTGGTGAGTACTGCCTAGGTGTGCACGGACTGGCGACAGCCACTGTTTGTCGCCAGATACTCGGTCGCAGCTCTCAGCCTCGGGCACGGGGGGGGGCGCGCGCGGGCGTTGTCGAACTCGTCGCCTCCATCGTCGTCGCACCGCGTCCCATCCCCCCCTACTCATCATCATGATCCGCGTCGCCCCGCCCTCATCATCATCATCACCCTCCCCAGCCGCCGCGTTTCAGGAGCCACCTCGCCCCCATCATGGCCATATTCTTCACATTCAACCCCGCCCCCCCCCCCCCACCCCCCCCCCCCCCCCCCCCCCCCAACAAAAAAAAAAAAAAAAAAAAAAAAAAAAAGAAAAACTTGTCAATGCAACGGGCAGGGCCTGGGGCTGGAACTGCTTTCGCACAGCCGCGTGCGCGACCGTTTCGGGGGCACCGAGCACGACGTGCTATCATCATGTAATGTGTCGTGCTTGACATTGTTCGTGCTGGCGGTCGTGTTGCCATCGTTCGTGCTTGCATCGTCACCTCGGTCGTTCGCGTTGCAATCGTTCGCGCTAGCGGTGCCAACGGACTTGGTACCGAGCTTGTCGTCATACTATGGTTGTCGGTCGCCATCGTATCGGGCAAATCCGCGTTGTTCGACGGTGCGCATGTACGTGTCTACATCCCTGCTGATCGATGCTTGGCTGCTCGGCGGTAGCGCTGCTGCTGCGCCCGATGTTCCAATCTGTCGAAGTCGTCAAGCTGACGATGCTACAAGCTGTCGGCGTATATGTTGATGTCTCAGCGTTTCGCTCGAATGATCGTCATCGGCGCTCTCCGTGTGGGGCGTGTCAGCTCGAACCGAAATTGCCTGCGCGTCGTCAACGTCGTCGCCGTCGCAGTCGCCAACGTCGAAGCGTTGCTCGGTCTAGCATGGTATAGCATCGGTATAGCGTTGTATACCATGGCATCGCGCCTGGCATAGCACGGCGCAGCCTAGCACCATAGCGCATGTGACGACCCTGCGTGTTTTACTCAGTCACCTGCGTCACGATCACGGTCTGGCTCCGCCCACAATCTTCTCATCCAGCGCTCGAATCATTCATGGTAGCGGAATAACATGCGCTAGATATGCGCGCTAATACGCGTGAGCTGTGCACATGTTATGGTCAAATGCCAGCGGCGCTTCCACGCTATGCGCCAGTGCAATGCGCCCATGCTATGTGAACATGCTATGCGTGAGTGCTACGCTGATCACATATGACCCATGCTTTGCCAGGTCCGTCGCTATGTCCGTATTTACAGGCCCAAAGAAATTAGCGTGCCTGGCTCGTCTGTTGACCGCATGGCGGATTCGCCGCCGCGACAGTGGAACCCGCGACCGTCAGAACAGAGGCAACATGGCGCTGCATTGTTGAAGCATTTATTGCAACTGTATGCGAGGTGTCGGATTTCGGCCACGGACCTGTGTACGTGTTGTTGGCATGCTGACAAAGCTGGGGTGGAGGGCGCTTCCTTTTCGACTTACGCATGTAACCCAGACACACCGAGATCGGGAAAATTTCAGGAGCACCTGGACAGAGTCCTCCCCGACCCAGGAGACATGCATTTCATAGATATACCGATGAGCAAGAAAATGCAGGCACATCGTTCAGTCAACGCAACCCCCGTCCGAGCCCTGTGGGATTCGCTCGCAAAGGAAGTAGCCAGTGATAACAGCATCATGCGCACCTTGACTGCGCCGACAGAGGACCGACCTGCATCTGTACTTGACGTGCCCGCCTACGCGGGTCACCCACATGTAATTGAATCGCTGCAATCAGGGAATGGGTTGCCGATCCCGCTGTCCGTATATATGGACGGCGTCCGGTTTATTTCGCAGGCGGCAGGACGCTCAGAAAGTGTGATGGGCGTCTGGGTTGGGAACCTGCTTACGCAGCGCCGTCATTTTTTTCAGCGCTCAAGAGCGCAGACGCGTGTAAATGCGGATGTAAAGGCTGGTGCAGCGTGTGGCCGATCCTCAAAGCCTTGCAGTGGCAGCTGCGATCGTTGGTGCGTGGCGCGCCACCGAGTAGAACCCATACTGGAGCGGAGTGGCCAGCAACCAGCCCCTTGAATAATGCTGCTCCCTTGGGCTTCAGCGCGGTGATGGTGTATATCAAGGTGGACTGGGCCGAGCAGAACCACTCGCTCGGAATCGGGAACTGGGCGAAACTGCATTCGCCGTGTCCGTTCTGTGTCCTTGGCAAGGCAGAGCTCTACAACCATTGCTGTGACCTGGATGCCGACGTCGACGACTTGCCATACCCGCTAAGGACCCATAGCGATTACAATCGTGACTGTACCAGATTCGAAGTGACCGTGCCATTGCGGACGGTCGCGGATGGGCATGCGTTGTGCAGGTTGTTGCGGTGGACCAGGGGCAAGAAAAAATCGGCGGTCGCGTTGCGTGGCGGGATGGGCGGGTTAATGGCATAGACATCCTCCGAGGCGACCGCCTCGAACCATCTGATGATTTATGGGACATCGGGGCGCTCAATACAATTTCTCTTCCAACGGTCGTGTGCTTGTGGCGTCCCAGGTACACTGGGTCAAAATGTTTAGATGCCGTGAATCACCGTTGCCCGCTGTTTGACGAGCAACTCCATTCGAGCCCCGCCAGAACGATGGCGATCGATGCGCTTCACGCCGTGTGCTTCGGCCCAGTGACGCGGTACATCGCCGCTGTATTGTGGAGGGTTGTCTTATCCAACCCTTGGAGTATATGTGGTGATGTAGATGTTGTGGTCAACGCTAGCATGCCATTCCTGTCTGCAGTGTTGGAAAAGTGGCAATCGGATAACAATGTACCCTTGAGAGATCGGTACCAAGGGAGTTTCACTGCTGGCATGTTGGGCAATCGGTTGGGCTTCACGCTGCAGGAACGCGTTTTTGTTTGCACGCGCGTGAACGGTCGAGCGGAGGGTGGCGGAGGAGGAGAAGGAGGAGAAGTGAACGGACGCGGAGTGATGAGGATGGGGAGGATGAGCATGGAGAGGCTCGCGCTAAGCTTGCGAATCAGACAATGAGAACGATTATGGTGGAGGATGCGGGCTGCAGCAAGTGAGCAGCCTGGGGGGAGACACATGAGGGGGATGCTGATGCGGGAGGATGGTGTCAGTTGGTAGCAGTGAAACTGAGACTGGGCAGGGCGAATGTCTGGGACATGAGACGATGGATCATCAGGGGAAATGCGAGAAGGGGCAAGTTAAACACGAGAAGAGCCTGGAACGCAGCACTTCGGCGATGAGCTGCGAGGAGGGCGGATGACCATTGGAATGGGGAGATGACGTAGGGAATGCGGAGAGGATGTGAGAACACCCTGAGCATGTGGCCGAGCATCCGCAGAGAGAAACGGTGGAGCACGGGGCCGCCAGCGGAGGGCAGCTCCAGGATCGCGCGCCAACGGTCTTCGCCGCCAAGACCCGAAGTCGTCGACCTCGCGGGGGGGGGGGTGCATCGATGCGCATCTGGACGCGTCACCGCTCGTCGCAGCGACTGGACGCACATCGGAAACATGGCATCGGATGGGGTTTAAAAGCCAAGTGACCGAAACGACTGCTGCGAAGGCAGCGGTATAGGATGCGCATTCACGACGGGGTGAACTGAGACGAGTCGGGCTCAGCACCGTAGGCTGTGCTCCGCTCCCCCCGATACGAGGGCCAGCGCATCTCAGACCCCTACCCCTTTTCATGGGGGTACCTGGCTGTCGAGTTCTGGAGTCCTCAATTGACCATCGACCTCTCGGTGGGAGAGGGTGCGTACCCCTTCTCGTGCGTATGTCGCTCAAGGCGTTCCGTCGCATCATCATCGGGGCTTCTGGTTTTCCGTGGCCTCCTCCTCAAGGCGTTGTCTCCGTCGCCATCTCGCGTCGATCGTCCTTCCGTGTTCCGCTTCCATCCTCCAGCCCCATCCTCGAGATCCATCTCGTCTCGCCATTGCTCTTCGTTCGGTCTCGCCCTCCCTCCCTCCGCTCTTCATTCCGTCTCCCCCCCCCTCCCTTTCCCGTCTCCATCTCCCAGCGCGCGCGAGCTCTTTCAAATGAATTCGGCAATCAGAACACGCGGCACCCTGGATGCAACATCAGCCTCAAAGCAGGAGAATGTGCAATTTTGTTGGGGTTCGCGAGAGATTTATTGGTGCTCTACGGCGGAGCGGATACGTTCGGTGGCCCCATTCTTGGCGCTGGCGTCGCATTGCATCACTTCGTCCAAGAGATGAGGTCGCACTCGGCCACAGTGAGCGCAGATGGTTATCGGCGGATGGTGAGAGCGTTGGCAAACTATAACAGGTGTTGCAAGGCCGCGGGCATCACGCCGACCCCTAAGAACCATGTATTGGGGCATTTCGTAGACAGGACGGGGGGTTCGGTAAAGGCATCAGCCGTTACACATACACGTAGACGAAGCCATGGGAGCCTCCCCTGCAAACGCCCCATGCAGCATCGACGACATGTGCACGGCGACTGTGACGATGACCCACGCTATCAAGATGCGATGTGATGTGCGTGTGTGTCTAACGGCCTGCCACTGTCGGTCGTCGCATGACGTTCGTCCGTCGTCGATCGCGCGTCGGTCGTGCTTGGGCGCCCCTGCCCCCCCCCCCCCCCCGCCGCTGTTTAATCCACGGGGAAGGGGGGAGAACGCATGTGATGCGCACCTGCCGAGGATGAGATACCAGGGGGCGGCGAAATTATGTCGCAACTTTGCGGACGGGTCGCTGAATTCGTCGCTTCGGGACGTGGCGCAATTCTGTCATCGCATGACGTTCGCTCGGCGAGTATTCAGCTTGATCGACCTCCAGGGTAGGTTTGGTAATCCAGCCCTGACGTCGGCAGGGTCGTGGCTCCCCCTCGTTGCTGGCAGGGTGCGCGGTTGGCTCGCGTGATAGGTTCGAGCACTGTGCCGCCTCACTTCGGCGAAAACACCGCGCCACTCTACCGCCCGAAAAATCAGGGAGGGGGGGCGATGGATCACGCGAGGCAGCGCGCGAACATGCATATGAGGAGGTGCTCACACACACGAAGTATAACATGCTGCATAGCATCCGACGATGCGATATGAGGATGATGAGTGGGCGACTGAGGATGGGACGAGAGGCGTTGGAGGGGGTGGGTTCAGACGCCGACGTGTAAGATAACACCGCGCATAATACACAGCCACACCTGACGGTGCAAGTATCCCCCCTCCTCCTCCGCCTCCCCGCCACCATGCGTGCACGCGCGCGCGTGCGAGGATGTCTCAGGCGAAAGTAAGTGCACGGGTGCTTCTGGCGGCAGTTCTGCAGGGGCATCGTTTCGCACTGCGCGATCAGATGCGCGTGGTTTCTCTTGCAAAGTGGCCTCGGGCAGCGCGCGCTGAGCAAATGCCGACGTCTCGGGTGGGGCTTGCGAGGCCACCGCGCGCGTCACAACCCGATTGGTTTTGCCATAGCGCCTCGCGGTGCAAGGTTCAATATCGAATACATGCCAATATGTACCGCCCCATCCCCAGCATACAAGCCGTTTTGGCTCCAGCACTGGCACAGCGCCGTGCTCTCCATTTCTTGCAAGATCTGCACTCCATGGTGCCGATGCCGCGTGGGTCGGCGGTGGCGGATGATGCAGACATCGGGCAGCAGGGCATCGAGCGCGGAGTTGGCAGCGGCACGCAGGCGAACGATGGCGACAACCCCGCGTTGCAGCCGCGCGAGATCGATGGTGACAGCCCCGTGCTGCAGTCGCGCGAGATCGAGGGTGGCATCCGGATAACGCTACATCCGCGCCGCGAGCGCCGCGAGGGCGGCAGTGTGACGTCGCCTCGGCGATCGCGCTCGAGGGTCCGATCGATGGCGATGGCGGGTGGCACGCCGACGCGGCGCCGAAGAAACGGCCAGGAAACGCGCACCATCGCAGGCGACACGTCGTTCCTGGACACGTTGGACGTCATGAGCTCGCTCCAGATGGGCCTCATGCGCGCAGAGATGTACATGCGGGCGGAGGGCTGTCGTGACCCAGCCCACGAGAGCAAGCCGTTGTACGACCAGCTCCTCCACTTCAAAGCTCTTGTGGACGATGCCGTGTCAGGCCTGTCCCGTCTGAACAACACGCTGAATCAAGGCGCGGACCTGCTCCATGAATTCCGAGTGAGGTTCAGGATCATCCAAGGCAGCGATGTGCGCCATGAGGATGGATTCTATGTGTGATTTTATAGTGCGCCCACCGCGCCGTGCTCCGCTTACATGCGGCGTTTAATGTTTAATGGCGGTGGCCCACCGCGCCTCGGCGCTCTTCTCAGCCCCAGTCTCATCCTCCATTTGAAGCCTCACGCTCCACACTACCACACCACTCCCATCCTGTTGTGATTAATCGATTAATCTGCTGGCACTGCATGCGAGTCTGTGCTGGTGCCACCGTCTGATCTGCTCGCCGCAAGATTTTGTCAGGTCGGGCGCTGCCCGAATCAGAAGATCCTGACGGGGCCCCGATGGCACCGTTAACCCGTGGAATCCAGGTGCATCGACACCGCTAGGCGGAGAAGAAAGATACGGGAGGTGAATGATGAGGCGAAATAGCTAAACCATGCTCTCGAGGATGGGGAGTCGCGATGATGATGTTGATTCTGATGGTGATATTGGTGGTGATTGTGATGGTGATGTTGATGCAGACGATGGTGATGTTGGTGATGCTGATGATGCTGATGATGTTGCTGATACCGATGTTACTGGTGCTGGCGATGATGCGGTGCGTGAGGGAGATGAACATGAGGACGGGGAAGATGATGATGATGTGGCGGGCGCTATGGAGGGGCGATGATGCGCTGGGCATGAGAAACTCCATGGGCATGATGGGGGTGGCATGTCGCAGGATGATGCAGGGGGGGAGGATGGTGATGAGGATAAGGGGTGGCTGATACTAAGGATGGGGAGGGGATGATGATGATGACGCGGCGTAGGATGCGGAAGCGGAGGCGGCGGATGAAGAGAATGATGATGATACGTGCGCGGAGGAATACATGGAGAGACGGGGGACGTGACGATGGTGATGATGCACATGGCGGGGCGATGCGGGTGATGACGCCGATGGTGATGCGGAGGATGAGGATGCCGACGACGATTGCGAGATGACGGTGGGGCAGTTGACGCGGAAACTGTGTGAAAATAGCAGGCGTGGGACCAGTTTTTGGATTTCACACGCGATTTCGCACGCGTGTGAAATCGCGTGTGGAAGTTGTGGCGCCCGTTTAACAGTGCAGACAGTTACGGCGATGCCCGACAACATGTAAATTACAGCGGCGACTGCGACGATGAACACGCGCGACACCCCAACCCAACATCTGTGACCCGTGTCTGGAACGCAAATCCATAACAGCAATCGAATTCGTAACGTGTGTTTCCAAATGTAGACGTCCGATGTGTTACGACTCCGTCGTCGTCGTCGTCGACTCCGCCGTGCGTCGATCCGGCGTCTCGATGTCGGGCGTCGCGTCCCGTCCCATTCTCCGTGCGCCTGGATGATGTGCTCGATCCAGTTCGCGGGGGGGTGCACAGTCACGGAGCCGACGCGCAGCGGCGATGGGATGGATCGACGATCGGAAGAAGAGGCGGCGGCGAGGGGGGCAGGCATGCGGAAGGGAGGGGGTGGGATGGGATTGGGGGGATGCGATGGGAGGGGAGGGGAGGGCATGGGTGAGAAGGGGAGAGGAGGGGATGGGATGAGGTGAGGGCTGTTGGAGATGGGCGCGAGCAGGGGGGAGGGTGGGGGGTGGGCGGGCCCCCCCCCTCCCCTCCTCCTACTTCCTTCCTTTCCTCATACCTCCTCCGCCTCGTCCTCTCTCCTCTTATCATCGTCTTCAGCGCCCGTCGTCCCTCATTTCTTCTCATCCACACATCATCATTAGTATTCATCATCATCACCGCCCAGCTTCATCATCATCATCGTCGGCGCCATTCATCATCCTCTTCCTCCTCTTCATTTACTCCCCCCTCCTTCTCTCGATTCCCCCCCCCCCCCCCCCGTCGTCTCGACATCCCCCCCTCGGCCATTCATCTACCCACCCCCCACCTCACCCTTTTTTTACCACGTGCGGTTGGTAAGTTCATGTCTTATGGCATGCCCGCGCGTTTCGCGCTCGACACACTGCCGACGCAGTCTTGCGTAGCATTGCATTGCGTGCGATTCCGAGACCTTCAGTCTCGGCATAATGACGCATAGCATGTTTTGCCTCGCGCGACGCCCCCATCGCAACATTGTTTTCGACGCGTGGTGTCACATTCGCACCGCGTCGCATGCGACGACCAGGAAACCGCCAATGCGAGCACGTCCTTATTGCTTGCCTCATCCCATTCATCCTCATCCCCTTCATCCTCCTCCTCTCCCTCCTCCTCCTCATCCCGCCCTTCTCTTCCTCCTCCTCATCCTCCTCATGCCCCTTCTTATTCTCATCCACCCTGTTCATCCTCCTCTACTCGTACTCGTCCCTCTCGTCAGTTCTCGTCCTCATTGTCCTCCTCGTCCGCGCCGTCGTCATCCTCACCCTCCTCATCTTTACCATTGCCCGTATCGGTATCATTGTCCTTCTCTGCCTTCGTATCCTTCTCATCCTGCTTCGCATGATCAGTCCCCTTCTCCGTCTCCGTCTCCTTTTCATTATCGTTATCCTTCTCTCCCGCTGCTCCCCATCTTCATGATCTCCCTCCTGCGCGTCCTCTTCCTCCTCCTCCTCCTCCCCTCCTCCACCTCTCCTCCTCCTTTCCTCCTCCTCCTCCTCGTCATCTTTCTTTCCTCCTCCTCTTTACCCCCCTCCTCCCTCTCATCCTCCCTCTCGTCCTCCTCCTCCTCCTCCGTATCCTCCTCCTCCCCTCATCTCCTCCTTTCCTCCTCCTTTCCTCCTCCGCCTCCTCCTCCACCTCCTCCGCATCATCCCCTCCTCCTCCTGCTCCTCCTGCTCCTCCTTCTTCTCCTCCTCCTACTCCTCCTCCTCCTCCTTTTCCTTCTCCCCCTCTTCCCACTCATCTTCCTCAGCTTTCTTAATCGTGTACATGCAGTTCCATACTTTTTCCCCGGGCTTGTATATTCTCTCTTTCTCTATATATATATATATATATGTCAGCTTATTCTTGTCATATAGACTGCTCAGACATCGGTAGCTTGCATGCGTGTATTATCTAGCGGACGAAATCGAGAGTGTTAGATAATGAGCAGATTGCTCTTCGAAATTATTGAGAAAGCCGGCCGCTGGGTATACGAATACTTACCACTGCTACTGCTACTGCTACTGCTACTGCTACTGATACTACTACGACTACTACTACAACTACTACTACTACTACTACTACTACTACTACTACTACTCTGAAGGATTTTTTGCGGTACTACTATTACTACTACTACAATACTTACTACTACTACTACTACTACGACTACTACTACTACTAATACTTCTATACTAATACCTATACTAACTACTACTACTATTACTACTTACTACTACTACTTTCTACTTACTATACGACGACACGACTACTAACTAATACTATCTACTACTACTTACTTTAATATTACTACTAATACTATACTACTACTACTACTAATACTATACCTACTAGACTACTATACCACACTTCTTACTACATTTACACTATACTTTACTCTACTACTATACTGTGACTACTTATACTTACTAACTACTCCTTTCATTTATATTTACTACTACTACTACTAATAGTACTTCTATACTACTTACTACTTACTACTCTACTACTTACTACTACTATACTACTACTATACATACTGCTTCGGCCTATGCCCTACCTACTTACGATACCTTCTACTACCTACTACTTATTCTACTACTTACTATTACTATACTATATATACTACTACTTTTACTACTACTACTACTCTACATATACTACTACTACTATACTTACTACTACTACTACTTATATACTAACTATATACTACCTTACTATATACTACTACTACTACTACTACATACTACCTACTAACCTATACCTACTACCTAATACCTACTACCTACTACCTACTACATACTTACTACCTACCTACTACCCTACTTACCTACTACCTACTACCTATCTTCTACTTACCTTACTACCTTATTCCTACTACTGCTACTACTTTCTACTTTTACATCTACAGTTACTAGTACTACTACTAATACCTTTCGACTTCTATACTACTTACTTACTTAATTCTTTACATACTACTACTACTACCTACTACTACTACTACTACTACTACTACTACTACTACTACTACTACTACTACTACCTCTACCTACCTACTACTACTACTACTACTACTACTACTACTGCTACTGCTGCTACTACTACTACTGCTGGTAACCACGATGCTACTAATAATATTGATGATGCTGATGATGGTGATGATGCTTATGACGGCGATGGTGATGATGATGATGATGCTGATGATGATGATGATGATGTTGACGGTGATGATGATGATGATCATGATGATGATGGTGATGATGATGATGATGATGCGGATGACACTAATAACTGATGGTGGTGATATTACACGAAAGGGAGAAGGAGAGAGAGAGAGAGAGAGAGAGAGAGAGAAGAGAGAGAGAGAGAGAAAGAGACACACGCACACACACATACACACAGAACGCACAAACATGAGAGAAAGAGGAAGGTACTCTTCGGGGGCTCCTCTTGGGGCGGTCTCCGGCCCTCTTGTGACCCTTTTGGGGCCCTCTCGGCGCTGTTTTTTGGGCGCCTCCGAGGCCATCAGGCTCACATCTCACCAAGAGGTTCGGAACCCACCAAGTGAGAGAACACCTTGAGAAGTGATTTGGGGGGGCTCTTGGAGCCTGCGCGAGGGTCCTTCGGGCCCTCTCTGGGCCTTCGGGGCTCGAGTCTGTTCGGCCTCCCTGGTTTTTGGAGGAGCCTTCGGAGGCCTCCGGGAAGGGGGGGGGGGCGTGCTGGCGGTCTCGGGGGCCATCTCTTTGGGGGGAGGGCGCTTGGGGGGCCCCTTCGAGTTGCCCCTCTTGGCTGGAGGGCCCCGAGGAGCCACGGGGCCACAGATCCCCCACCTTTCCCAGACGCGAGGGCCACGACGGCCAGGCAGGCAGGAGCCACTGACCACGAGGCGCACGACACGAGCCGCCGAACCCGCTCTTGAAGGCCAGGTCGCGTGTTGCTGCAGCCTTCTCTGGCTCCTCGGTAGTTCAGATCGAGTGCGTACATCCACTTCCTTTCGAGCCCGACCTGCGCGACTCGCTATCGCAGCATCGCCCCGCAGAGCGAGATGGCAGCTTGCACGGCAAGCCCGACTGCGTGGTTGGTTGTGCTATTTGGCCACATAATACCCACCGCAGCTGCCCTCCAAGTGCAGCAGCGCACCAACACGTCCTCTGAGTCCAGCACTACCTGGACGTTGCTGCTCAGCTCGACCTTGGGCAACACCAACATTGGGGATTTCTCCAGTGGCTCCACGTACGGCAGCGAGAGCAGCTACACCTGGTCAGACTATCGGATCGGATACACTGGGTCGCAGCTCCAGGCTATCGGCATGTTTGGTATGCGCGTCACTACCGCATCTGGGTATTCAGTTGAGCATTTCTGGACCTTGAGCACCTCGGGTTTCGACAACACGTGCACGAGCTGCAATTGCGGCGGCAACAGCCTCGGAAGCGACTACTACTGGCACGGTGGACGCGGCGGTTGCTGGGGCTCGACGCATTTCGGGCTCAAGAAGGAGGCCGACGTGCACAGCTCGTGCAACGTCGGGGGCCTGGAAGAGGGCAATGCCTGGGGTCATTTTCACCGCGTGCATATCAACACGGGCGTCTACTTTTTCGGCGACAGTTGCATCAATTCTTGACGCTTCGCGTATCCCCACCAGCCCATCCAGAAACGACGCCCAGGCGAGTAGAGGTGATCATGGAAGCGGGGCAGCATACAGAGGAACAAGGGGCTGGGGAGGCCGTCGTACCCCAAGGGGGGGGGATGGAGGAGGAGTCGGAGGCGGAAGAGGAGGAGGATGATGAGGGTGGGGAGGGAGGAATGAGGAGGAGGAGGAATAGGCGGATGATGATCTTGATGTTGATATTGATGATGCTGATGATGACGATGATGGTGGTGGTCTTGACGATGGTGATGGTGATGGTGATGGTGATGGTGATGGTGATGGTGATGGTGATGGTGATGGTGATGGTGATGATGATGATGATGATGATGATGATGCTGATGATGATGATGATGATGATGATGATGCTGATGCTGATGCTAATGCTGATGATGATGATGATGATGATGATGATGATGATGAGGATGAGGATGGGGATGGTGATGATGAGGGGGAGGAGGAGGAGGATACGGGCGATCAGAAGAGTCAAAGGCCTCTTGAATGCCTCGCGGAGTCTCTTGGGATGTCTCTTGGGATACTCTTTGAGGTCTCTTGGGGCGTCTTGGGGGCCTCTTGGCGGTCCCGGGAGCTTCTTGGACCGTCTTGGGTGCCTCGTGGGAGCCTCTTGGGGCCTCTTGGGGGCCTCTTGGGGGTATTTTGGGGGACTCTTGGAGGCCTCTTGGGGCCTCTTGGTCGCCTCTTGGGGCCTCCTGGGCGCCTCTTGAGGCCCTCTTGGGGCGCTCTTGGGAGCCTTGGGAGCGCTCTTGGGGCCATCTTGGAGGTGATCGATCAAAGGAAGGGGGTCCCTCAATTAGCCTCCCCCCTCGGGAGCCTCCAAAATCGGCCAAAACCCTAGTAAAACCGATGATTTTGGCTTCCTCGCCGAGGCCGTTTTGGACGCTCTAACTACCAGCGGCCCCCCCCGTCCAAGTCCAGGGGAGGGGGTTAGGGGGAGGGGTAAACCCCTCCCCGAAGGGAATGAAGGAGGTTGGAAGAGGAAACTCCCGGAACCACCTACGCCCAGAGGGCTGGAGGGATTTCAACGAGTGGGGCGAGCGGTACTACTTCTGGGGCGCCCTTACGTCGCCGACGCCCTACCCGACGCCATACCCGACGGCCTTCCCGACGCCCTACCCGACGCCATACCCGACGCCCTACCCGACGCCCTACCCGACACCCTACCCGACGTCCTTCCCGACGTCTTACCCGACGCCCTACCCGACACCCTACCCGACGGCCTTCCCCACGGCCTACCCGACGTCTTACCCGACGCCCTACCCGACACCCTACCCGACGGCCTTCCCGACGTCTTACCCGACGCCCTACCCGACGCCTTACCCGACAGCCTACCCGACTGCCTTCCCGACGTCATTCCCGACGCCTTACCCGACGGCCTTCCCGACGCCATTCCCGACGGCCTTCCCGACGCCCTACCCGACGGCCTTCCCGACGCCCTACCCGACCGCCTTCCCGACGCCCTTCCCGACGCCCAGCCCAACGCCGAGCCCGACGTATCCTGTGGGTTGGCCAACGCCA
>CAUYUJ010020108.1:0-105000 GCA_963575745.1 Prorocentrum cordatum | reverse complement strand
GAGGGGGTGTTTATTAATAGGGAACAGTGATCAACCCCTCCCCGCCCGCAAGCCGTCTCGCTCACTCCCACCCGCCCTCCCAACACATACGTAGCACCCGAGTCTGGCCCGAGCCTCAGCATATTCAGCAGTCGTCTTTGGATGGGCAGCTACTGGGGGCCAATCCGCCGCCGCCCCGCCGCCGCCGCCGCTGCCCGCCGCCGCTACGGCCCGCCGCGCCGCACGCCGCCGCCGCCGCCTGCCGCCGCCGCCGCCGCCGCCGCGCAGCTGCCGCCACCGCCGCCGCGCCGCCGCGCCGCCGCCGCTGCCAAACCGCCGCCGCAGCCGCTGCCGCCACCGCCACCGCCACCGCCACCGCCGCCGCCGCCGCCGCCGCAGCCGCCGCAGCCGCCGCCGCAGCCGCCGCCGCCGCCGCCGCCAAGTGTATTATGTATTGTTTTTTGACAGGGATGGTGGGGGAGGGGGGGGGCGCATCGGGTAGATCGCAAGCCGTCTCGCTCACTTCCACCCGCCCTCCCACCACAGAAGTGGCACCCGAGTCTCGGCATAGCCAGTAGTCGCCATTGGATGGGCAGCCACATTGAAACACATCGGGCACCAGATGCGCGACTCTCGCCGCGGGCTCACCTGCGCCTGGTGTGCCATCCTCGCCAAAAGCAGCGTGATGCCCCCGCGCGCATGATCCAAATGCTAATGTGGGAAACGTCAGAATTTTTGGGCCTGCGCACAGCAAACATCATCATGCGGGCACCACCGCCGTCCCTGCCAAAAAACCATACAAAGTGATCGCGGATGGCCAGAACAATACCCACGACGTTGTCGCAACGTGCATTGTGTATTTTTTTGATGCAGATGGTGGTCCTGCACAAAGCGGTTTCACTAAGGGCGCCCCGCCATCCTTGTCAAAAGCGATACAACGTGCTTTCAGTGCGCCAGCGCACTGTCCAGATTTTGCTTCAATGTGCACTTCGTTCTGTTTTTCGACAGAGATTGTGGGGGGTGTTGGCAGGGTGGGCCCCGCAATGTGCATGCCGTGTTGCTTTTTGACAGTGACGGTGGGGGGGGGCCGCATGGTTCCGGGTTGGCTGCCGGCTGGGTGGGGGTGGGGGGGTGTTTATTCATAGGGAACAGTGATAAACCTATCCCCGAAGGGGAAGAGGGAGGGGCGGAAGAGGAAACACCCTAAACCACCTACGCCCAGAGGGCTGGTGGGATTCCTATCCCTACCTCTTGTCCTTATCCCCTTCCCGATCCTCTCATCGTGACCCCCCATGTTGGCCCCCATCTTGATTGTGTGAAGCTGTTCAGGGCATTATGCCGCAATGGTGTTATGTCAGGTCAGACCTGGGTTCATAACAAAAACGGTGCCGCGGAATCAATGTCTTACAAAGTACAACTTCTTACAGATGAGGAGGAGGAGGAAGAAGAAGAGGAGAAGGAGAAGGAGGAGGAGGAAGGGGAGGAGGGGGAGGAGGAGGGGGAGGAGGGGGAGGAGGAGGACGAGGAGGAGGAGGAGGAGGAGGAGGAAGAAGAAGAAGAAGACGAGGAGGAGGAGGAGGGGGAGGAGGAGGATCAGGGGCAACATGAGGGGGGTATAGGCGCAGGGGGGATGCACGACCCCCAGTCGCCTAATCGTCGCCGATGGGGGCCCCCATAGGCCCACCCCGCCGGGGCCCGTGCGGTTTCGCTTGCGGGGGCCCACCGCCGCTCCATCGGCGCTGCATCGGTGATTCTACCGCGATGTTCCCCCCCTGAGGCCGCAGAGGAGGAGGGGGAGTGCCCGCAGGAGGCCCCCGGGGCCCATCGCCAGTCCATCGGCGATGCATCGGCGATTCTACCGCGATGTTCCCCCCCTCCCCTGAGGCTGCAGAGGAGGAGGGGGAGTGCCCGCGGCGCATGCTACGCGGCGCAACCTGTGCAACGCAGCCTACGCGGTGCAATCTACGCGGCGCAATTCACTTCTACAAAATAGTTGACACATCCCATGTTCTTGCAAACATCCCACCCACCCACCCACCCACCCACCCACCCACCCACCCACCCACCCTTTTATGAAAGTATCTTGGCGAAGGACCCAGTCATTTGCAGTTGGGAGTATCGCGTTGTGGGTGCCGCTTTCGGGGGAGCTCCCCATGGGGCCACGAAGCGCGTGAGGGACGTGCCGCAATGGGTGGGGGAGACGCACACGGGCGGCGCCCCTCGCTGGAGTTCCCGATGGGTCCACGAAAAGTTGCACTGGGTGGGGGAAACGCATGCGGGCGGTGCCGCTGGGGTCTTTCTGTGGCGCTCCCCACGGGGCCATGTGACAAAGTGGGCGGTGCGGCTGGCGTCCTTCAGATGACCCTTGGGAGCGGTGCTGCGGGGGCCGCCTGGCCCTGGTTGGATCAACCCCCCAGGGCCGACCAGCCCTGGGGGGAGGCCACATCTGGAGGATTTCACAGCCATCCGGAATCCGGAACCAGGAATCAGGAGGAGGAGCAGGAGGAGGAGGAGGAGGAGGAGGAGGAGGAGGAGGAGGAGGAGGAGCTTCAGGAGGAGCAGGAGGAGCTTCAGGAGGAGGAGGAGGAGGAGGAGGAGGAGGAGGAGGAGGAGGGCCACGACGAGGACGCCGCCGACGGCGACGACACCGCCGCCGCCGACGACGACGACGCCGACGCCGACGACGCCGACGACGCCGACGACGACGACGTCAACGCCGGCGGCGGCGGGGGCGAGGGGGGCGGGCGTGGCGCTGGCCTCCCAGGTGCTGGCGCACTGCCTGCTCCGCGGGCGGGAGGTGGAGGCCCCCCTGGGGGGGCCAGGGGCGCCCGTGGCTGCGCAGAGGAGAGGAGGTCGAGGCAGATCCCACGACGACGCAGCAGCAGCTGCACGGGCGTAGAGCAGTGGCAGTGGAGGCGCATGCCAAGAGAGGCCCTGCTCGCCTCCAGGGCGACCTGGGTTTCTTGGGTTTCGATGGTTTCGCGGTGGAGAGCGTGACGCTCCCACACCAAAAATCCATGGACGTCCTGGGGTCTCAGGATTGGGTTTCTTGTGGAAGGTTTCTTCTGGTCGGGCCCCTACTGTAGCAGCACGCTGAATTGTCATGCATGGCTGTTCACCGCGGCACCTTGTCACATGGTGAACTCGAGCGGGACGGGAGGGCGAGGAAATGCCAACATGGACGACGGCGCGTTGAGTAGCGACGGGTCCTGTTTCCACAGAATCGGCGCGGTCGGTCGCCAAATGAGGCAGTGATGGCCGCATACTTCGGGGGTGCACTCTCCCCGACCCGCGCGCCAGACCCACGGATTCCCAGTCCATGTTCGCCTTGCGCCCGAGGAGGGCGGCGACGTTTGCAGGCAGACGCCGTCCACCAGCGGAGCGGCCGGCCAGCAGGGCAGACCGCCTCGCTCTGGGCTGAACCCGAGAGCTGCAGCACTCCTTCGACCACGGACCAGCCTGGACAGAAACCCCTTCTGGCAACTTCCGGTGGCTTCCCCAGGAGGAGGACGACAAACGAGGATCGAGGGTAACGAAGGGTGGGGGATCGGCTCAGAGGGGGAGGCATTGACCCTCGATCACCCATTCATCGCCGATCGGGCCACCCTGCCCAAGAACGTCCAGTTTTCGCTATCAGGGCTTATCGCCGAGCCATCGGCGATGTATCGCCGATTCCAGGTCGACGTTTCCCCCTTTGAGCTGGTCCCCTTCCGGTCCATCCTGTAGTTCCATGTCAGAGGAGGAGAGTAGGAGGAGGAGGAGGACGAGGAGGAGGAGGAGGAGGAGGAGGAGGAGGACGAGGAGGAGGCGAAGGAGGGGGAGGAGGAATGGAGGAGGAGGAGGAGGAGGAAGAGGGGGAGGAGGAGGAGGAGGAGGAGGAGGAGGGAGGAGGGAGGAGGGAGGCGGAGAAATTGGAGGACGGTGGGTGGGAATCATCGCCATTTTGGCTCAATTGGCCTGCCCCTTAGCTTTTCGATCCTCCCTCAAGGGGGTTTGCCGTGTTGGGGGCTAGTTCCCTCTTGCATATACTCAGGCTGGGGACCGTTCATTCCCCCGCAGTGTGTGAGTCCGCGCGTGGCCGATCAGCTGGAGCGATGGGCGCAAGTTTTCTATTGGGGCTATCAGGGTGTGTACTCAGTGCAGCTGTCAGAAGAATCTGCAGCACTGGACCTGGTGTTAGCATTGTTATGCGCCAGCACTCGCAGATCCAGCAGTACATTCTCCCTACAACTCCAATAGTGCTAAGGCTAAGGGCGTCAAAGGAGAAGGTGGAGGAGGTCAGAGTGAGGCTGGAGGGGGGGAGGCAGGCCGAGGCAATGCAAAAGCAAGGATGAGGCAGCCAACCACCAGCGCGTGGTCCAGCTTGCTACGGAGCTGGGGCAGGATCTGGCGGGTCATCAGTGCCAAGATGCCACTGTCCTCGCTCAGTCTGTCGAAGAGGGTTTGTAAGAGCTCCAGGGGCCAGAGCCCCCGCAGACGGGACTGGTCCCCTGCTGGCCAGGAGGCGTCGCTGGCACGCTTGCCTCCCTGGCCTTTCCCCCCGCCTGCAGGCGTCTGCCGCCCCTGCTGCTGGCGCCACACGTCGTCCAAGGCAACGTCTATGCGGACGGTTAAGCTTGAAGGTGACATGGGCAAACTTCAAGTGTGAAATCGCACAGACCTTACATCGTACAAGATTCAAGTGTGAAATCGTACAGATCTTAAACGTGAAGAAGACACCACGTAAAAAAAAGACACCACGCACAAACATCACGCGACACCTCCCCAGGGCGCTTCCGCGGCGCTCCGTCGGCGCTCCGTCGGCGGCGCTCCCGAGGACGGCCTCTCTGCTCTGCGCAGGCTCGTCACGCGTAGCGTTTTCGCTTCGCGTGCCGACGCAGGGCGCTCTCTGCAGCGCTCCGGCAGCCGGCTCCCTACGGACGCGGGCGACCCCGGCGAGAGACGCGGGCGGCCGCGGTGTGTCTGCGCGTGGCGCTTTTGGACCGCGCAGTGGTACGTCGGGCCTGTCCCTCTACAGGGGGGCATGTTCAGAAATAGCCTGAACATAGTCACGGTACGTTTTTTTTGATCATGTCTGAATTGTTGTCGACCATTTGGGGGGAGTTCGTTCGTCCGATATCCCCCTTTGGGGGGACATGCCCGACCTGAGCGCAGTGTTTTCACGCCGTGCTTCCGGGCAGCGCGCCGATGCCGACGCGCTCCTGCGGCGCCCCAGCGGCCCGCTCCCTGCGGCCTCGGGCGACGCGCGCGACGCAGCCGACCGTAGCGCTTGCGCGTCCCCTTTCATGCCAAATTCCGGCGCGGCACAGCACAGGAGAGCTCGGGGCTCAAGAGACGGGGGTCAATGCAAACGGGTCAGAAGATCCCCGAACAGCGCGACACGGCCCTCGGCACAGTAGCGTCGCCACGGACATCTCCAGCATAGCCACTGCCCGTCGCCCGACCGAGGTGCTGGCAAGGGTCCCCAGGCGTCGCAGTTCTCAATCCCTTTCCGATTTCGTGGGCCGATCACGGAAACGCATGACGCGAAACCAATACGCGGAAAGCTAATCCCACGCGAAAGCATCACGTCCATATCGCTACGCGGCATACTACGCGATATATGTTGCGCAAATGCACTGCGCAAATACACGATGCAGATGCGCCACGCCAATATTCTACGCAAGTGCTCCACGCCGAACGTTGACGCCAAGACCCTTCTCGGAAACACTACGCACATGTACCACGCAGGAGCACTACGCCGAAATTCTCCGCCAAGACACATCGCAAAAGCATTACGTAAAAGTACTGCGCAAACGCACCACGCAAACACACTACGCGCAAACACCACCCTGAACCATTACGCGGAAACACTACGCCAAAACTCTACGCAAACACACCACGCATACACTACGCGCAAACACCGCACGAAACCACTACGCCAAAACGCTACGCGAAAGCACCACGCCACCACGTAGAAACATTACGCACATACACTACGTGAAACCACTACGTCGATACACTACGTACACTACACTCATACACCACGTTGAAACACTACGCGAAAAAACGATGCGAACACATTGAGCGAATACACGACGTATATTAGTTCACACTTAGGCGCACCTCTGTTCTATGCGACGGTGCTGGCAGAAGGCCCGTGTGTCGTAGTAGGGGTCACACAGGTCGGCCAGGAATTGCCTGCAGAACTTGTCGAAGCCGCCAGGGTTGCAGCGTTCCTTGCCCCTTGCCTTGCCGTCCCGCTCGTCACAGGCCCGATTCTAGCCTTCCACACATATCGCCCGGCAGGTGCCATTGGGGCGGTGGATGAGCTCGGGCCAGGTCTCCAGGCGCCCGTCTCTCGGGTTCCACTGCGGCCTCCAGCGGATGTCACACCGAGGCGCGCAGTAGAGGCTGTCGCGTAGAGGCTCTTGCGCGGGTCGTCCCAGTCGCACTGGTGGTAGGTGGGGTCGTTCCCCCAGCCATGGGCGCTCGCGGCGGGGGTACTGCGCCAGTAGGACGGGTATCTCCAGGTACTGTCGGAGGCTCCGCCTCCGTTGCCCCTGTCCCAGCTGGACCAGTCAGCAGCAGGGTGGCGAACAGCGCGGCAGGGTGAAGCGTCGGGGGGCGCTTGGCCCGCGTCGTCTTCCAGGCCAGCCTGGCCAATCTGGGTGTCGCTTCCCGTTGGGGCGTTGTCGCCGACTGCGCTGCTGGCGGTGCGGCCACCGTGAATGATCCAGGCGGGGTACGTGCAGTCCGCTCCGTCCCAGACCATGACCCAATCGCATCCGAGACTGTGTACATACATATTTCTACAGGTTAAATATTGGTCTGCAGGTCTTTATATAGATATATACATACAGATGTAAATACATACACTCATAAACATGTACATCTACACATACAGGCATATAGACACATACATGTACACACATATACACAAATACACATACATGCGTATATGTATAGACAATCGAAATACCTACACATATAAGTATACATATACATATACGTTACCTTATCGGTACGCACATATATATATGTACATATATGTCTATGTATGTGTATATGTATGTGTGTTTACTATACATGTACGTCGGAGTTGGCCGCGAACGAGCCCGGTTTACAGCGCGGCATGGCCGACTTGGGGGCCCCACGAGCGCCCTCGTGTCCTTCAAAGTGGCCCCGTGGGCGCACAGATGGCTCCAAAATTGGCACGCCAGTCTCACACCCCGAGGGCGCCGAAGATGCCCTGCAAATAGTAAAGGTTCCCGGGGACCCGCTCAGAGCAGCAGGGCAGACTCGGGGTCGGGCCCGCTGCTCCGCTGCCCGACGCCCGAAGACAGCACGAGAGGCGCCGAAGAGGGCCCCAACACACACCACGAAGGCGCCAAGACGGCCCAAGAGTACCCTAACAACGATATGGCCACCCAAACGAGCTTGGACACGCAACAGGGGCCTTCGAGGGAACCCACATGTCGCCGTAGCGGCCCCAGCGCCCACTATTGCTTCGAGACGGCCCAAGAGGCTTTCAAAACCCCCCAGGGCTCCAAACTGTTTCTCGAGAGAGCCCCGGAAGGCAGACCACAGATGTTCCCGTCGTCGCCAGCCTGCGCTTCTCGACATCCGGAGACGGCGCAAGAGGCGTCCAAGAGAGCCCCAACAGAAGATACAGGCGCAACACCATACTCAGCCGCTGCTCCCCCCCATCCTATCAGCCTCCCCAGATCGTTCGAAGACGAGCGTAGAGGTCCCCCAGGTGGCCCCCAACACTGCACAACACATCATGTTCCCGGAGAGCCTTCCGGGAACATGATTGTCACCGCCAACCGAAGGAGGAGGAGGAGGAGGAGGAGGAGGAGGAGGAGGAAGAGGACAAAGGAGTGGAGGTGGGATGCAGAGGCCGAAGGCGAAGAGGAGGCAGAGGACGAATATGAGGATCACGAGGTAGAGGAGGAGGAGGAGGAGGAGGAGAAAATAGAGGAGGAGGAGTGTGGGAATGAGCGCTTCTGGCTCATTGATCTGGACAGCCCCCCCTTGGACTGAAGCAGCATAGCAGGCAGTCAAGCGCTGCCGCAATCAATTTGGCTCGGGCCGTTTTTCGCCCACTCGTTGATAATCCCAAGACCTCCCCAATCCACCCTAGTTCCCACGTCCGATGTTCCCAACTTTTCTGTCCAGATTGTGCGGGCAGTTGCTGTGGAACCTTGGTGCGACTAGAAGCGAGGACATCCTGTCATCCTTCGATTCCGTCTTGCGGGGAACAGTGGTAGCGGAGCCTCTGAGGAGGCTGCGGAGCCTCTGAGGAGGATCATCCACAGACCAGATGGCGTTGAGGGAACAGGAAGCTAATTCTTCAGCCAGCGCATCATCGGCGGGCCAGAGAACAGTCAGTGCAGCACCCAGGACAGCGAGACAATGTGCGGACGAGGACGGTCAGTTCAGACTCGCCGAGGAACAGTTCAAGTCATTGTTGGACGGTGTCGCGATGGGGCGGCCAGTGCCGCCGGAGGGTTCTCTTCCCGCACGTCCACCGACCTCCACCGTGCTGGCCGAACAACAGCTCAACGAGATAGTCCGTGCGGTGCAGAGCCAGGTCCAGGAGTCAAGGCGAAACTTCGAGAGCATCTCTCTTATCAGAAGAAGACGTTCGCCACGGATGCAGGTTTCCCCGGAGATGAGCCCACCTACTCCGTTGCCGGTGAGGAACCAGACAACAGTCTATTCTGGATGTTGACGATGTCTCCTCGCTGGATACTGAGGGCGAACAGCGGTTGTACCTGGCGCTGGAGGGTCTGAATCAGCATGGGGATGAGTTGCCGCAGGTTCTCGCTACGACGCAGGATGAGAGACGAACAACTTGGACACATAGCCGGGAACCCAAGGGGAAGGTGAAGGTTGTTCGAAAGTTCTGCGACAGACGTCGCGACGAGTCAGATGGTCCAACGAATAGATCAGCGGGCGGGCGTCGAGCAGCCAGCGGGTAGTTCGGCCCCGCGAGCCCAGGCTGCTGCCCGCGGAGCTGATCAAGAGAACCAGATGCCGCACATGCCACCATAAACGCCACTGGTCTCGTGAATGTCCAGCGCGGAATGGCCAGATCAGCAATGCCATTGCAACCGCAGGAGCTGTCGCGAACGTCGGGGCCACACTGCGCGTGTCTGCGGATCTGCTGGATCCAGAACAGTAGGACTCCAGCGCGCAGAACGAGGCCGCGGCGACCGTCGCGACGGCGCACCCCAGGGAGGCGATCGTGGATACCGCTGCCGGTCAAGGCCTGGTCGGCGCTCCAGCGCTGGAGCGCCGCCGTTTGCATCTCAGCAAGATGGGGCCGGAAAACCCCGGAAGCGCCTCCTCGGAACCCCTGGGCCTGGGGAGTCAGAGGAGGCGCCCAGGTTTTGAGCGCCGCTGCAATTCCAACCGGCATCCGAGGGCAGATGGGAGTTAAAGAGCTCGACGTCCTTGAAATGCTCGGGGCCGGGACACATTTGAATTCAAGCGAAATCGCTCTGCAGAGGCTGGAGGCGAGGGCAGACGCGCTTCGCGTTCGCGCGGAGCATCGAACCACGCGCCTCGATGATCGCGGGGCCCCGGCCCCCGGGGCAGCCGCGAGGCGCCTAGTGGCGGTGCTGAGGCAGCGTCCGCAGATCAGCAACCGTGATATCCAGTGCAGCGGCGCGTCAGATTACATCGGCGCTCCATCTTCATCGCGCCAGTTCGAGTCAGCGCCCCCTTCCTCGATGGGCGAAAGAGGGGAGAGAGAGAGAGAGAGAGAGAGAGAGAGAGAGAGAGAGAGAGAGAGAGAGAGAGAGAGAGAGAGGGAGAGAGAGAAGAGAGAGAGAGAGAGCGAGAGAGAGAGAGAGAGAGAGAGAGAGAGAGAGAGAGAGAGAGAGAGAGAGAGAGAGAGAGAGAGAGAGAGAGAGAGAGCGAGAGAGAGAGAGAGAGAGAGAGAGAGAGAGAGAGAGAGAGAGAGAGAGAGATCGGACAAGTAGGCGGACCAGGGTCCGTCCGCGAGGCGCACTGCGGTGCGACAACTCGCATGCACTATTTGCGGCGGTGCAGCCTTAAGATACGAGGGCGGGCTACAAAAACCCCCTCCCCCGGCGCAGTGCGACTGACGCTACAGACGGCGGACAGACGATGAAGATCTCACCTGACAGACCGCGTGAAGTAGAAGGCCCCAACAAGAAAGGCGACGTGCTGGCACGTGGCTAGGCGGCTTGGCGGACCGCCAGTTGGGCGCTTGGCCGCTAAGCGGCGCGCAGTGACGGGGCACCCCCCGCCCCCACGCCCTGACACCGTGGACGTGGAGCCACACGTACACACGGGCAGGCAGAAAGGAGGAGATCAACGCGGGGCACCAGGTGGAGCGCCGCGGAACGATGACAACATAGCTTGGATGTTGAGTGACGGCACAACACCATCGGGCGAGGACGTGAGCAGCTCGGCGAAGGCTCGCCCCGCGCTGTGCAGGCGCTGGAGTAGAGGACCTCGACGAGCTTGGGCATCAGCGAGGTCAGCGGCGAGAGCTAAGCACCTCTGCTGAAGGGCAGCCATAGCCTGTGACAGCTCAGCTTCACGGTCCGTGAGAGACGGCTGCTCAGTGACATCCTCCGAGGATCTTGAGACAGAGGCGAGGTCCTCGGTACGCCTGTCCAGGTGGGCTAGCGGCGTGCGGGACCCAGGACGCTGACGTCCGTCACCTTTAAGAGGTGACTGGAGGGGCCGGCGCGACCCCAGGGCTGGAGCCGCTAGGGCCGCGCCCCGAGAGGTCAGGGGAACCACTTCCTCACGCTCAACAACGGAGGGGGCGTGGGTGGGGCACGCGGGCCTGTCTGGTTTAGTACCCTGCGGGGGGGCTGAAGCCGCCCCCGCGGGTCGCTGACGATGGAGAGGGGGGGTGGTATGCGCGGTGGGACCAGTCGTGGTGCCGTGCAAGGCCGCTGAGGTCGGTCGCGTGGAGGATTGGTGACTCGGTGGGGCGGCATGGTTTGCAGCGTGTGGTGTCGGCGGTGCATCCTCAATGCCACCCAATCCTCGGGGGGCACCCGGGTCGCGGTCGGCGTCTTGGCGGTGACCGATGTCGTCGTATGTGGGCGTTAACGCTCTTGGGGACGGCGTCGCAGTAGGGTTTGCGAGGTTTCCCGACGGGACGAGGTCTTCGTTGGCTGATCCGTCGTCCAAAGCGTCCGATCCCCCACCGTCTTGAAAGGGAACGGCGTTGTCATGTGGGTGGGCTGACGCACTCAATGGCGAAGTCGGGGGCGCCGTGCGGGTGCCCGCCGAGGCGGGGTTTGCGCTGGCTGCCTCGTCGCCCAGGAAGTCCAAACCTCCGCCAAAGCCGAACGGGTCGTCCTCCTGTTCGTCGAATAACACCCGTTGGGCCTCGGCCCAGAGCTCGTCGGGGTTTTGTGGGATGTCTGGTCCAGCCACGGGTGGAGCCTGGTCAGACAGCAGGGGATTTGGTTCCATTTTGTTTAGTTCTGCCGCTGTGAACCCAGCCCTGCGGCGTGGGAGAGGAAGTGTGCGATGTCTCCGCTCGTAGATGGCAACGGCGACTCCATGGAGCACGGTCGCTTGGCGGTGTCGTGCTTTGGCAGCTTCAACAATGTCGTCTGGAAGGTTATGAGTACGTGCCGCCGCTGTGGCGAGGGCGTCGGCCTGACGATTGAACTCCTCCGCGATGGGCCCGATGAGGCCGAGATCGATGCCCATGTCGCCCTGGTGGCTAGCGACTTTCTCAACGCGGAACATGTTTGGCTTGGCCATGACACATCGGTGGACCTTTTCCCAGAACTCCCCGTGCGTGCCCTGCAGAGGTGAGTGTCCGTCGATGATCCTTTGGAAGCCGTCGACCACCGCCTGGTTGTCCACGAAGACGTGTACGGGCCGTTCAGCACATGCCGTGAGGTGGACAATGGCGAGGGTCTCCGCAAGCTGTGCGTTCTGTGTGATGCCGTGAACGCGCGCACTGTAGTTCATGCGGTGGTCGATGCCGTAGTAGACGCCGTAGCCCGCTCTTGCAAGTAAAGGGATGGCTTGATTGGTGCATGCACCGTCCGTGGCAGCGTAGACCCATGTCCAACCAGTGTCGTGGTCAAGGTAGGTGGTGTAGGAGTCCTGGGCTGAAGCCGCAGGATCTCCCTCAGGCGGAGGCCGCGGTATGGGTTGAGGTAGCGGGTCCCTCGCGAGGTCGGCTTGCAAATCGAGGAGAGCTGGGTCCTCATCGAAGAGCCCGCAATGTCTTGTGTGCGGAGGAAGACGGGCCCACTGCTCGTCACTGATGAGGGTGGTGAGAGGGACTCTTTCACGGGCCCAGCACTTGCAGTCACGCACAGTGTGCTCCTGAGTTTCCTCTTCCTCATCGCAGTAACGGCAGATAGGGCTGGGATCAGCAGACGTATTTGATCGAGAACGTCGCTGTTGGGTGTGGTCCCCGCCCGACAGGTAGTTTAGGAGGAGCGCCAGCTGCCATGCATTGCATTTGGCAGCTCCTTTGGTGCGGGCGAGCCACGTGCTGGCGAAAAGGTCGAGGCCCTGTCTGACCGAAGCCAGGTGTCCAAGGTCATGACGCCGTGGCTTGATTTTTCTCAGAAAGGCTCTGCGTTGCGAGGCGCGCAGCATGTGAAGGAAGGCGTTTTGGGGGAGGTTCAGCCAACTGATCTGACAGCCCCAGTCGTCGTACATGGTGCCAAATGTGGGCCAAGTCCAACGGAGCTGCTGAAGCGTCTGAACAAGTCGTCCAACAGGTCCTCCGCCAAAAAGGGTCTGGACATGGTGTTGGAGATCCCTGACGAGGCCGCAAAGAGTGGCGTCGCGGTTGACCTGTCGCCGCAGGCACAGGAAGACTTCACGCTGCATAATGGCGTCAATCTCCAGGGCGTGCCCTGGGACGCACACGGCCATGAGAGTCCAAAACTCGACCCACCTGTTTCCCTTGGGGCGGATAGCCGCCTTAAGGGCATGGTTGTAGGCAGTTTTGACGGGGCCTGATGGGGCTTGGATGTCAGTGCCCGTGGTACAGACGCTGGCAGCAAGGGAGCGGGCGTGCCGCGCCTTAATACGCATCGGAGATGGGAGCTTGCCAATACGCGGCAGGCGACTAGTCGCCCTGCGTACGCGGGCGTCAGCGGTGGCCGTGAGGTTGAGCGCGGCTGGAGCCGGCGCCGCCTCGGCGTTGATGTAGCTTCCGACGAGCTTGAAGGAGTCGACCACGCGTAGGGGCCGTTCCGCCAAGGTAAGCTGGGTCACGGCGGTGCGAAGCTCGTCAGTAAGCGCCCACCCCGCCACTTTTCCAGGATGGATGCGTTGACCAGAAAATCGATCAAACTTGGCGGTTTCATCAAGAGATTTCTGCAAATCGGGCGCGGTGTGGGTAGTGGAGTTGCTGTCGTCAACAAAGGTAGTGCTGAGAGACCGCGGCACGTAACGATGCTGTCTCTTGGTCCAGACGCACATGAGCAGCTTAATGTCGTCCAGGGACCAAGAGCTTCCCTGGAGGTGACCGTTTGTCCTGGCCAGTTCCTTAGAGTACGCGCCGTTCATGCGGATGTAACGTTTGTGGCGCCTGTAAAAGTTTCTGCGGACAGTAACGATGTCTTGGGGACACCCCGCGTGAAGCGCGAGGTTAAGGCATATGTCCGTGATGAGATAGTCGAAACACTTCTGACGGTCCAGGGCAGCTCCAGCCAAGGGAAGGAGAAGGGCTCTGGCGTGTTCGATGCGAAGGGCGAGAGAAGTGCTGACGTCCCCAATGGTAGCTTTGGGGACAGCGCCAAAACTCGTGGCGTGGGTCCATCCTTTCCGCCAGTCCGTGAGGCTGCGGTAAGCTGGTGCTTCCCACGCGTACATCCAAACGGAAAGCACCGAAAGAAGTCGTTGGTCCGTTGGAAGTTCGCCTCGGCCTTTTCGGAGGCACGGGTTTGGGACGTGGAGGAGGGGTTCTGGGATGGTGCCAGTGCGTTGCATAGCTCGTAGAACGCTGGCGAAGAGGCGGAGAATGTCATCGGGAAGCTCCTTTGCCTCCTTAGTAGTCCAACCGTCCAGACCCCCCGCGCGTCTCGGTGAACGGGTGCGAATGAAGTGGATGAGTTGGTCGTCGGTGAGGTGGAAAGGGGTGGCTGGTGATGGCGTAGGCAGCTCCTGTCGGTACTCGTCGTAGAAGTCGGCCCACGTCGGCATGGCTTCGGCGTCGTGTCCCGCACGTGCGCGGTACCTGCCCAAGATGGGCTCCCAGGTGTCGACCATGAGCTTCAGCATGTCCTTGATGTTAGCAACAATGGCGTTGGCAGGGAGGGTGTCGGGGACTTGTGCAGGTGGTGGTTCACGGGGGCGATCTTCGTCGCTGTCCGTGACGGGCGAACTACCGTCGCCGGGGCTGAAGCCGCCAGCTTCGGTGTCAGCGTCACTGTCGTCCGTGTAGGCTTCGTCAGGTTTGAAGGCGTTGGTGTCGCAGTGGAGTTTAGTATCGTCGGGAGTGGTAGGCGTGCGGAGGTACGCCGTGGGCGAACTATCAGCAGCTCGTGCGTATATGGCCGCCTTTCGCCCGCTTGGCTCACGGACGCCCTCGGCCCATATCTTGATGCGCTCCGCCTTGGCACGGTTCGCGCGTCGCGCCAGCTCTAAGTCGAGATGTTGGATCAAAACGTCAAGGTGCTCCCCGTGCGGCACTGGCTCGTCTGGGGCCCAGGCCTCGGGGAATTCCAGGAGAACCGTGGGGCGCAGCTTGTGGCATAAGAGGCGGGCCGCGGCCCACGTGCAGTCGATGCGCTGCGCGAGGTACGGCGGGTAGCACGGCAATCTAGATGGTGGTGCTGTCCGATGAAACGGAGCTCGCAGAGTTGCCGATGGAGCTTGCGCAATCGGTTCATGTGAATCGTGGAAGCTCCGTAGGTGGGGAACGCGCGGGGGACAACCGGTCGATCCTCAAACGTAGGCGTGAGCCCGTGCATGGTGGGGGGCTTCTTTTTTGGTTGGTGGGGCGGTGGAGGTGGCAGATCGCGAAGACGGGTGAGATGGTACTCATGACTGGCCTCGTTAGCCAGGGTGAACATGCGCTCCACGTCGTCTCGTGCGTCGGCCTGCTCCATGCGGTCCTGGTACCGCCCAGCGATGAGGGTCCCAAGCGCTTGCAGCTCGTGTCCCTCATGAGCTCCATCGTCGGGGGGGTAGGGCGTAGGGGCAAGAAGGCGTCGGGCCGTATGGTCGAGGCGACTGAGGTCAAGCGTGACCTGGAGGCCAACGTGAGACTTCGCAGGCAAGTCGCGAAGGTAGCAGAAGTCGGTGACAAGGGATCGCGCCGCCTGGTTGGCAATGATGTAGTCAATGCGCGAAGTGCGGGGGCACTTGGTGACGCGGTCCCAATCAGGGATATTGCCATAGGTGTGCATGGTGTGGTCTGGTGTGCCCTCAGCGACGTTGGACCATCCGTGCTGCAACATGTGCAGAAGGTGTGGATTGTCGTCAATGTTCGTGTTGGCGTCCATGCAGATGAAGTAGGGTGCTGAGCCGACCCTAGCGGCGGCACAGTCAGCGAGCCGAAAGAGAGCTGTGCTGTCTCCTCCAGCAATCCCGTAAAGGCTCGCTATGTAGATCCCCGCGGGCCCATGGTTATTTCGTCGCCGCCTACGGCGGTGTTGAGTGCAGAGTGGGAGAAAGACCTCATGCCATCTTTTCTTGGCCTTGAGGGCGGCGATACAGGGCGTATTGTCGTCGACAGTGGAGTCGACGATGGCATCCTTAGAGAGAATGGCGACCCCTCCCGAGGCGCCAGTGTTTCCCACAACGGTGTGATCAGTGCCGCCGTGGGCAGCTCTGCGATGGGCTCGCGCCAGATCAAGGTCAGGTCCAAGACTGGCGTGGTATCCACCGTGGAGAGGATTGGCGGCGCTGGTAGCGATGGCTTGCCTAGTCGGCTTGGCGTGTCGGGTCTCCTGCAGTGCTATGACAGCGGCATTGTGGTCGACACCAAGGGCGGTGATGGTTGGCCAGTTCGCTGAGAGACTGGTGATGTTAAGGCTGACGAGGTGTATGGAGCGACCTGGCCCGTCTCCATCGGTGGAACTGGGGTTTGCGCGCCCCGCACGGTGAAGGTCAGCTTGACCCTCGCCCCAGTAGGAGGCTTGGCCACAGTAGGAGCTCATGGCGTTACTATGGCCTAGCTTGATCGGGGCTGAAGCCGCCGTCAGGCCAACCATATAGGAGGGACACGGTCGGCACTGCGCCAGGGGGGGTTCATAAATGTTGGTAAAAATGCCACGAAAATTCCTCCTCACTCCAGTACTGTAGGGGACGAGGGGAGGAGTAGTGAGACGGCAGCGGTGGGAGAGGGAGGCGACTCCTCGATCCATCCTGCCGAACGCAAAGACAAAAGCGAGACAGCGGCGGCGGCCAGGCGCGGCGGCGGCACAACGCACGCGCATGTACTGCGCACGCGCCACCGCTGGTCCCTGCTGCGGTGACACGCCCGCCCCGTCAGTGTCTTGATGAGCAGCATCTGGTGGAACGACTCCAGCAGCACGATCGGAAGCCTGACGCTGGGCCTCGTCCATGCCCGCTGCCGTGAGGCCCACGTTGCGGACAGGGCTGATACCCCGCGGGGCCGCAGCTGCCGCGGCAGCAGCCGAGGTGGCGGGGGCACCGCCCCGACTCTGAGGTGAGAGCGGTGAGCCCCCGCCAAAACCCGCCACAAGGTTCTTGACACGGTGCTTGTTCTTGAACGGGTCGAAGGTTGGCGCCTCGTCAATGGGGACGATCACGCGGGCGGGCAGCTGCGGCTCGTGGTCCGTGGACGGCGTCGGCTCGAGGTCGACCTGGTTGGGGTCGATGACGCTGGCTCCGAAGCGTGGCACCACTTCGGGGGGTCGGCCATCGGCCTGAGTCTCGCGAGGCGGCGAGCTCGTGGAGCTCCCTGGGGCCTTGCGTGAACTGTGGCGGCTGCAGGTCCTGCTGCGCGGGACGCGCCCGCCCGTGTGACGGTCGCGTGGCGAAGTCGCCTGGGCATTAGCGCGCTCCGAATCCGCCCTGCTCGGGGATCGGATCGGCGCCGCGCAGGGTGATGGGCTGGGCTGGCGAGAGGCGCTTGTGCCGCCTTCCGCCATGGCTGTGGCCTGGACGGGGTCGGCCACGTCTGGGCGGGGGCTGACGTGGTGGGCGCTTCCCTCGCTGTGCCTCGGGGAGGCGCTGCGATGCGCCTGAATGCGCGTGAGGACGAGCGGGGTGAGCGGCTGCCTCTCCCGCACAGGTGGGGCAGGTTTGGCCTGGGCAGGGCGCAATGCTGAAGCTACGTTTGGCGGGGGCGTGTGCTGGCGCGGTTGCCAAGCGCGCACGTTCGCATCGCGCCATCCTTCGGGGCGCCCAGCCCTGCCACGGTTTGTTGCAGCCCCCTGGGCTGAAGCCGCAGGGGTTATCACTGCAGGCTGGTTGCTGGAGGGGCCCTCATGTCGGCCTGAGTAAAGGCCCCAGGCGCGCGTGGACCCTGGCACTGGCGAGGTGGCCCTTAGGGGATGCAGGGGTGCACGCGAGTAGCCGCTGGCCGCTGGGTGAACCCTGGCGTTGGGGGCTTGGCCGTAGCTGGAGGCGGCTGCTCCAGCAGCCGCGGGCCTGGCACCTATGGGTCCACGGTGGTAGGCGGCATCCCCGTCATAGGCCGTGTTACCGCCTGACGGGACTCGCGCAGGGGAGCGGTAGCGTGGTGTGCCCTGCTGTCCTGCATCACGCTGGTCCCGCTGCTGGATGCGCTGTTGGTGCTGTTGGTGGCGCTGCCAGTCAGCTCTCGAGAGGGGACGGGTGTCGGGGAGGATGGTGGGCACGTCGGGCCGCTGCCAGCCCCGATAGACGTGCTCGAAGGCGTGGTCAGGGTAGGTCCCCCCTACGGGTGAGTATCGTCGCACGTGCTCCGTGTAGTCGATGTTCTGCGGCTCTGAGATCGCCGTGATGTTGATGGCCCGCTGGTGCGCTGGTCCGTAGAGGCAGAAACTACCACGGTTGCTGCGGTCGTGGTTTAGCTCAGCTTCGGTAGTGGCACGGCTCACCATGGCGTCACAGAGTCGCATATCGTAGTCGAGAGCTTGAGGCCCAGGACCACCCTCGGCGTCCCAGTACAGTACCACGTCTCGCCAGCGGGTGCGGGTCATGTGGGTGCGCTCGGCGATCAACTCGCAGACGGTCCTGACCGAGACACGATCCCTGTACATGTTGGTAATGGCTAGGGAGAAGGGTCGGCGGACCGTCTTGTTGAAGGTAAGTTCCTCCTTGAGGGCCTGATGGGGGCTGAACAGCACGTAGCCTTCCCTCCAAAGCGGTTGGTCGGGGGAAGGTTCTTCGGGCATCCCCGTTCCTGTGAATCCAGGTGGCCGCGTTGTGCCGTCAGGCAATCCCTGCCTGGGGACGCGCCGCGGCTGTGGTGGGAGGTACCATTGGCCCTGGTAGCCTGCTTGCCCTGGTTGTGGAGGTTCTCCCCCGGGGCCTGAAGGCGCTCGGGGGGGTTCCTTGAGGTCGTGGAGGGCTGGCGCGTTGCCGAATTGGCGGGCAAGGATGTGCGGCGGCATCCCTGTGGCACGGACGTCGAGCTGGTTGTGTGGCCTGGGAGGGTGGGGGCACCTGCTGGACAGGCAGCAAGTGTCGGAGTCCCTCTTATTGGTGCTGTATGCACACGTCCAACTGTTGCACGAGTAGTCCGTGGACCAGTCCATAAGTGTACGCAGTCCGCTGCGGCCGCAGTCTGGGCACGTTGGTTGTCCCGAGGTACCCAGCTGTGTGTTGCGGCGAGCCGCGCAATATTGGCAGCATTGGAATCGGCACTGTAGGCAAGACCAGCGCCCTGGTAAAGGCGGTAGCGCATGCTCGTTTGTGCCTGGGTCGTCTGGGTGGGGTCTCGGGCGATCCCACAAGGGCCAGACGTCAGCAAACCAGGATTGACCTGTAGTGCGGACTACCTCGGCGGGGAGGCGTGCTTCCTCGGCGTGGCACCTGATCCACTGGGGCCCCATATCCGCTGGTACCATAACGGTGCGCCAGGAGTCGTCCCCCTTAACGTGGACTTGGGTCGGTGCCCAGAGCTTTGTACTGGTGTCGCCGTGATCATGATGCAGGATGACCCAGCCGTCACGCCCGTCCACCGTAGGGTCAATGACGCGGTAGCCCATGATTGTCGTCCCCCACGGTAAGTAGGCGCCATCGTGGTGATCACCAGGGTCGAGCCAGACCTCGATGCCAGGGGCGTTGACACGGGGCCGCACATCGCGCACGTG
Organism: Prorocentrum cordatum; assembly: GCA_963575745.1. Lineage (NCBI taxonomy): Eukaryota > Dinophyceae > Prorocentrales > Prorocentraceae > Prorocentrum > Prorocentrum cordatum. Next base: position 85,792 of record CAUYUJ010020108.1, on the reverse strand, counting down.
GTAGGCGAGGACGTGGTAGGCAGTCGGCTCCTCCTCCGTCACAATGTGCTCCCACGTCTCGATGCCGCTGTTGTCGGAGGTGGAGTTCCCGTCGCTCTGTCGTGACGAGCGCGAGGCAGATCGTCGCGCACGGGCACGGCCTCGGGCGAGGGCGGCGGCCGCGCTGATGAGGGATGGTGCACGACGTTCGTCGACTCCAGATGACGTCGATGAGGGGTCTGGGCTGTGGGCTAAGGCTGTGCCTGACTTATGCGTGCGTGGTGGGTCCGACGCGGCCCCAGGGCTGGAGCCGCTGGGGCGCGACCCGTGTGCGTCAGGGTACCCCCGCACGGGGACAGCTTGCAAGCCCGTGTACACCAGGTCGATGAGTGGTTTCGGGTCCAGCTGGAGTATGTGGAGCGAGACGCGTGGTCGAGGCTGATTAGGGTCTTCCCTGGTGGCTGCTTCCGTGTCGTAGTGCTGTTTGGCCCATGCTCGCGCAGCTTCTGGCGAGTATAGCGCCTGCGGTGGTGGCCATGCTGCCGCGATGGTTGATCTGCGCCTGGTGCTGGCTTCCTGGTCGTGAGCTTCAGCGGCCTCACGGAGATCTGGATGATCGTATCCAGCAATGTGGAGGGCGTGCGCGCAGTCACCCATGCCATAGGCGTGTGGAAGGGCACGGCACCTGGAAGCAGCTTCTGTGGGTGCACACCAGTCCATGCGGATGAGGAGGCTCAGGACCCGAGGGTAAATGAGGCGCGCTCCGTGAGCCTCCCCTTTCACGTAGTTGTGCCAGTTTTCCCCGCGCGGTGGTTGGGTGGCTTCGCACATCCAGAGTGCGATGGGTCCCCACGCGAGGGTGTCGTCTTCGAGACTGTAGGGCGGGTGGGGCGGTATCGCGTACCACGCGGCCAGCGAAGGGTGCACGCTCACGTACGTGCGGCCAACGTTGGTGCCAGTGCGACCCTTCGTTTCGCGGCGGGGGCCTGGCAAAAGGTGCCCTCCACATGCAGCAAGACGGGCTGCAAGGTCGCCGCGGGTCCCATGCCAGAAAACAGTGGGCGCGTCGGTGGTGGGTTGACGGAGGTCCCACGTGAGGTATGGGAAAATTGTCTCGCCCGAGTTGCCGCCCGAGTCCTCCAGCACCCAAGTGAGGCGGTTCGGTGGCCTCTGCATGATGTCCGTCCACGGCCCCAGCGCTTGGAGTGTTGGGTCGTGCGTGAATCGAGGGTGGTCGTGGAGTCGTAGAGCGTCTTTGATGTCCTCAGTGGACACGCCACTGTTCCCTAGCGCAAAGCCGTTTTGGTACAGGGCGTTAAGTATGCTCTTCGGCGGCTCGGGGACCGCTGGGTCACGCTGGATGGTGTTGCGTGAGTTGCGTGTCGGTGGCTTAAGGGCAGTGTAAGGCGTACCAGGGCCTGAAGGCGCCTGGGGCCTGTCAGGTGAAGCATAGCGTGCTCGCCGTCGTGGTGGTTGGGTGTCCGCGTCGGGGGAGGAACCACGAGCGTCAGCATGTCGGAAGATGGACCACGGGCTGCCATGGGTGCGTTCACTCGTTTCCCTTGGCTCAGTATCGCTACCGTGTGCTGTGGCATCCTCGTTGGTCGGTAGGTAACCGAATGTCGTGCCGTTCTTGGAGCCGTCTCGTGGCGTCGGGCTGGTCGATCTTGGTGTGACAGACGAGGCTCGCGATACGGCGGCTGTGACTTCAGCAATGGCGGCGGTGGTGGCGGTGGTGACGTCGGCGACTGCGGCGGCCACAGCTGCGGCGTAGTGTTCCTGTAGCAGCGGATGTCGGAGTGCGTGCACCTGCAGGTCGTCGTGTTCGTCGGCGAGCGTGCACGGCGTTTTGTGTGTGGCCTCGTCCCTCGGCTTCCTGCTCGGTTGGCAACAGCGGAAGCACCAGTGGGCAGTGGATGAGTCCAGGGCCCGCGCACATATGCGGGCGCCTACGTGTCCGACAGCTCCCTGTGCAAGGAGTTTGGCACCGACGAGTAGGAGACCACACACAACTCCACCCGTGGCTATGGCCCCTAGCTTGCCGCTGGCCCATTTAAGGGCGCCCCCGAAGCCGCTCGCGACTGCAGCGGCTCCGCCCGAGACACCATCTCTGAGTTTGTCGCTAGTCCATTTGAGAGTGGCCCTCAATGTGGACGTGACATAGTATGTCGTTTTGCGTCGGGGTGTAGTGGACACCAATGGGCCTGGTGCGGTCGCTTGGCGTCGTCGTCGTTGTCGGTAGCTGGGGTCTCGGCTCGGGGTCGGCAAGTATCCATCGATCTGGTCCTTGTACGGCATTGCGTATCGCGCGACGTGGCGCTGAGCGCTGGCTCACCGCTGGCATCTGGGTGATCATCATCGATGGGGTCGTTGTCGATGTCGGCCTGCCAGTGGTCGATGGCACTGGGGTTGGAGTCAGTCACGTTGTCACCTCCTGCAGTCTGGGGATGTCCAGGTCTAGCCAGTGGTGCAGCGGGGCTGAAGCCGCCACTGCCCAGCCTGGCATGAGCTGGCGAAGCAGTGGAATGGCTAGTCGCTTCAGCGGCAGTGGCGCCTTCAGCGTCGTTTGGCCGCGCCGATGGGTCGGCCTGATCTGGGGTGTCCTGGATATCGATGTCGTCCTGGCTATCCTCCGACGCGTAGAACGAGTCCATGGATGTATTGCCGATATCGTTGGCCGCGATGTGCTGGAGCAGCCATGATACGGGGTCTTCTGCGGCCTGATCGGTGCCGTCCGTCGGCGCCGCAGCGAGCTCCGCCTCGACGAGCGGCAGCATGTCTGGCGGTTGATGCAGGATAACATCAGCGAGGTACGCCATGGCGTCATGGTCGGGAGGAGGGAGACCTCTTGGTAGCAGAGCATGGGCCCGTGAGAGGTATGGCGGCAAAGGTGCCGTGAAAGCCTCAGGGCCAACGAGCGTGGCCCGAGCGCCCTGATACTCCAAAAGGAGGCCGAAATAGCGGGTGGCGTACTCGCGGTTGCTCTGGATCCGAGTGAGGTTGCGGTTGATGCGCTGCCTGTCAGGGCCCGCTCTGTGCCAGATGTCCTCGCACATGTCGACCGCGGTGCGATGACGCAGGGCGTCGGTGGTGTCCTCGGACGCCTCATGGAAGAGGTGATCGTACTGTGGCAGATGGAGCGTCGCCAGGATGTACGGGACGCAGTCCTCGAGCCATGCCCAGAACATGTCCTGGTTGTCCTCACCTGGTGCCCACGCCGCAGCACACGGTATGAGCCGGGCGCGGATCATCATCAGGTACCAGAAAGCAGGGTCTTCCTCGGGTTCGCCCCTATCTCGCATGGGAGTGGTGGGACCCATAGGGCAATAGCGGGGCACAACAGCGGGGCTGAAGCCGCCACTGTGTGCCTGGCCAATACTGCACGGACTCGCGGCAGCGGTGCCGTTGACGATCGGGTCCAAGATGGTGCAGTGATCGTACTTGCAGATGCTGTCATCGTAGAGGTAGAAAAGGGACGCACGTTCGACGTGCTGCAGAAGAAACCCACCTCCATGCTGGGGCGCACCGCCTGAAGACGGGTGTGCTCCAGCGAGCGAGGGGAGGGCCAGGCTGAAAGCAAAGCGCCACATGATGGCGAGGCCTGGCAGGCGGCGCGAGCGATGAGCCAAAAGCTGCATGTCAGCACGCATCTTTAGGTACCCCTGCATGCTCATGTACATTGCAACAAACACACCCACAGCAAGATGACAGGTGTCCCTACACCAGGTAGCTTGCTCGTGCTGCTGCCAAAAATGACATGATATAGCAAGGAGGAGGTACGACGAGAAGTGAGAAGGGATGCCTCTGAAGGCGCTTCCTCGGAGGGCTGAGGCGGGCCCTCTGAGGCACCTTCAATAGGGTTCCTGTGTGGCCCGCCCTTTGTCTTTGCCTTTGTCAGCCCCTGGGGGCCCCGTCCCTGGGGTGACCTGGCCTGGCTGGTCGATCCACCCGCAGACAGCCACGGGATCGGCAACTGGTGCAGCTTCCTCCTTTTTGGTATCGAGGGTGGCCGCCTGGGGCAGGTGGATGGTACCCCCCATGAGGTGCCCGAGGAGGGCCTGGATATCGCCGCGCAGTGCAGCGGCTTCGGTGGTTGCTGTCTGTTGCTGAGTGACGACGGTGGCGAGCCCTCGTTCCAAGCCTGTAACGTGCTCCGTGAGTGTGGCCTGGGATGAGAGGACGCCCGCAAGCTGGACCTGCATGTTGTCCACCGTGTTGGCAAGCAGCTCGTGCTGTTGTTCCATGTGTTGGATGCGGGTCGTAGCGGCATCTGACAGTTTAGGGGCCGTAGCGAAGCGTTCGCCGAGAATGTTTGGTTCGCGCGATGCCACGCTGAATTCATCCTCTGATGAGAGGATCTCGACGTCGCCTGGTACCTCGGCGGCTGCGTCAGCGTGCCCTTCCGTGTGGCCCCCACCTTCGGCCGCCCCCAAGCCAGGTTGCGGGTCGTACCCGTCCCCTCCTGGTCCTTGGACGGCCGTCTGCTCGGTAGCTCCATCCGTGCCGTGCGGGGGTGCAGAGGAGCTGCGGCCTGGAGCGCCGTGTGATCTTGCGTGCGGCGTGGCGTCGCGTTTCCCGCTGGAGGATCGGTGGCGCTTGGCTAAAGGCTCCTCCTTGGGGATCGGGAGCGGTGCGACGCCCTTGCCTTTGGGCGTGGCAGTCATGAGGTCGTGGAGGTAGGGGCTCTGGGCCGCTTTGGTTAGGAGTGTGCCCGTGGCGGGGCTGAAGCCGCCACCACGGGCGGGCGGCGTCACAGGCTCTGTGATAGTTGTAGGGGTGACAATGGTAACGTTGTCCCTCTTCGGCACGACCTCAGCCAACGGGGCCTCGGTGATGCTCCACGGGATAGGGCACCCTGCGACCTGTACCGTATATGTGGGTGGGGGACGATGAGCGCGCACTAAGGCAAACTGCGCCGAAGTGGCTGGGTCCCAGGCGGTGTGGTAGACCTCACAGTCCCATTTGACGGACGGGCCCGTGAGAGTCTTGGCAAGCTGAGTCAGCGTGGCATGGCGTGCCGCAATGCCCGTGATGCGGTATCGCGTCTTGGCGAGAGTGGCTTCGCAGCCACGGATGCTGACGGCCGCGGCCTTGGCGGCCTCTGACCCCCGTGCGACACGGATCCCCAGTAAGCCTGACTTGCCATGCCTGACGACTCCTAGGGCTTTGAAGTCCACCGACTTCTGAAACGCCTCTGCCATCGTGATGGGCTGGTCCTCGGGGAACCACACGGTCTGGTACTTGTCTGCCGTTGGCTCGTCCGCGCCTACGTTGCTGAGGTCGTAGGTAGCGCCGAGTTGCCCCGAACCCGCCAAGACCTTGTCGACTGCTTGAAGACTGACGCCGAAAGTGGCAGCCAGGGACCTTTTTCCGACGCCAGATCCGTACCTGCCTAGACTTTTGCAGGGTTCGAGGATAGTGACGGCTTTAAAGTTGCCGTGGAAAAGGGCCTTGAAGGTGTCTTGCAGCTGACTGTCGAGCTCCTGGCGGCGAGCGTCTTTCTTAGACTCCCTGTGCTTTTGGTTTTGGCGCGCCTTGTCCTGTGGAGCGGAATCCCCTCGGAAAGGACCCTTGGCACGTGGACCACCGTTCACGGGGGCGCCTCCTGAAAACTGATCCTCGAAGGCCTGGTGCATGGAGGGGACAGCGGCGATGGCTTCGGTTTCATGTATGGTCACCCGAATCCAGCATACGTGGTCGGCAGGGTCGATGGTGGCAACGGCTACTTTTTCCGTGCAGGCGACTTCCTTGGTGCCCAGCTGGTACACGGTCACGGGGACATGCGTGCGAACCACATTGGGCGCCTTGGGATGGCGCTTCAGCACGGGGACGGCGAGCTCGGTGCCGACATAGTTGTCGTTTTTCGGGCCCATGACAGCGATGGCGAGCTGACCCGTGGTACGCTTACCCTGCTCGAGATGGTGCTGCAGCAGCCGCTCGCCACTCTCGTAGTCGTGGAGGCTGATGCTGGGCTTGTACGTCTTGCCGTCATCGAGTGATGTGGGTTCGGCCAGGACTGGGACCTTCCAGAAGGCCGGGTCCAAGGCAATAAATTTGGCGTCCGCAGCCTGAAGACGTGCGGACGCCGCTGGTGGATAGGATGTGTCACCACCGTTGCGCTTAGACTTGCTGCGCTGGTGGTGATCCAGCGTGTAGCTGATCTGGTTTGCGGCACACATGCGAATCAAGGCACTGCCGAGCTTCTTGGTGTTGGTCTTGTGCATGTCGTACGTGGCCTGCAGCTCGTCCGCGTTCAGCTCGGCGAGCCCGTTGTATGCGGCTGTGGGGCGGTCAGACCCCGCTTGCTTGAAGGCTGCAATGCAGTCCTGTTTGCGTTGGAGGAGGGATCCTTCAGCTGCAGGACGTGAGCTCGGCGGCTGCTTGGAAGAGCGACGGCGCTCCGGCTTGGCGGGGGCCATTGCGGCGGGCGCTCTGGTGGGAGGGAGGAGGTGACGCAAATCGGTACCGCGCTGCTGGCGCGGTTCCGGTCTCGCGAGGCCTGGAGTCGGGACTCCAGGCGGGGCGCTTCGCGTCGCGGCTACGCTATGAGTGCAGGGCACTCTCGAGCCGAGACTAGAGAGAAGAGAGAGAGAGAGAGAGAGAGAGAGAGAGAGAGAGAGAGAGAGAGAGAGAGAGAGAGAGAGAGAGAGAGAGAGAGAGAGAGAGAGAGAGAGAGAGAGAGAGAGAGAGAGAGAGAGAGAGAGAGAGAGGAGAGAGAGAGAGAGAGAGAGAGAGAGAGAGAGAGAGAGAGAGAGAAAGAGAGAGAGAGAGAGAGAGAGAGAGAGAGAGAGAGAGAGAGAGAGAGAGAGAGAGAGAGAGAGAGAGAGAAAGAGAGAGAGAGATCGGACAAGTAGGCGGACCAGGGTCCGTCCGCGAGGCGCACTGCGGTGCGACAACTCGCAAGCACTATTTGCGGCGGTGCAGCCTTAAGATACGAGGGCGGGCTACAAAACCCCCTCCCCCGGCGCAGTGCGACTGACGCTACAGACGGCGGACAGACGATGAAGATCTCACCTGACAGACCGCGTGAGGTAAAAGGCCCCAACAAGAAAGGCGACGTGCTGGCACGTGGCTAGGCGGCTTGGCGGACCGCCAGTTGGGCGCTTGGCCGCTAAGCGGCGCGCAGTGACGGGGCACCCCCCGCCCCCACGCCCTGACACCGTGGACGCGGAGCCACACGTACACACGGGCAGGCAGAAAGGAGGAGATCAGCGCGGGGCACCAGGTGGAGCGCCGCGGAACGATGACAACATAGCTTGGATGTTGAGTGACGGCACGAAACCATCGGGCGAGGTCGTGAGCAGCTCGGCGAAGGCTCGCCCCGCGCTGTGCAGGCGCTGGAGTAGAGGACCTTGACGAGCTTGGGCAGCGGCGAGGTCCGCGGCGAGAGCTAAGCACCTCTGCTGAAGGGCAGCCATAGCCTGTGACAGCTCGGCTTCACGGTCAGTGAGAGGTGGCTGCTCAGTAACATCCGCCGAGGATCTTGAGACAGAGGCGAGGTCCTCGGTACGCCTGTCCAGGTGGGCTAGCGGCGTGCGGGACCCTGAACGCTGACGTCCGTCACCCTTAAAAGGTGACTGGAGGGGGCGGCGCGACCCCAGGGCTGGAGCCGCTAGGGCCGCGCCCCGAGAGGTCGGGGGAGCCGCTTCCTCTCGCACAGCAACGGAGGGAGCGTGGGTGGGGCACGAGGGCCTGTCTGGTTTAGTACCCTGCGGGGGGGCTGAAGCCGCCCCCGCGGGTCGCTGACGATGGAGAGGCGGAGTGGTATGCGCGGTGGGACCAGTCGTGATGCCGTGCAAGGCCGCTGAGGCCGGTCGCGTAGAGGGTTGGTGACTCGGTGGGGCGGCATGGTTGGCAACGTGTGGTGTCGGCGGTGCGTTCTCAATGCCACCCAATCCTCGGGGGCCACCCGGGTCGTGGTCGGCGTCTTGGCGGTGACCGATATCGTCGTATGTGGGCGTTAACGCTCTTGGGGACAACGTCGCAGTAGGGTTTGCGAGGTTTCCCGACGGGGCGGGGTTTTCGTTGGCTGGTCCGTCGTCCAAAGCGTCCGATCCCCCCCCGAGGCTGAAAAGGTCATCGTCCTGCTCATCAGCGTCTTGAGAGGGAGCGGCGTTGTCATGTGGGTGGGCTGACGCACTCAATGGCGGAGTCGGGGGTGCCGTGCGGATGCCCGCTGGGGCAGGGTTGGCGCTGGCTGACTCGTCGCCCAGGAAGTCCAAACCTCCGCCAAAGCCGAACGGGTCGTCCTCCTGTTCGTCGAATAACACCCGTTGGGCCTCGGCCCAGAGCTCGTCGGGGTTTTGTGGGATGTCTGGTCCAGCCACGGGTGGAGCCTGGTCAGACAGCAGGGGATTTGGTTCCATTTTGTTTAGTTCTGCAGCAGTGAACCCAGCCCTGCGGTGTGGGAGAGGAAGTGTACGATGTCTCCGCTCGTAGATGGCAACGGCGACTCCATGGAGCACGGTCGCTTGGCGGTGTCGTGCTTTGGCAGCTTCAACGATGTCGTCTGGAAGGTTATGAGTACGTGCCGCCGCTGTGGCGAGGGCGTCAGCCTGACGATTGAACTCCTCCGCGATGGGCCCGATGAGCCCGAGGTCGATGCCCGTGTCGCCCTGGTGGCTAGCGACTTTCTCTACGCGGAACATGTTTGGCTTGGCCATGACACATCGGTGGACCTTTTCCCAGAACTCCACGTGCGTGCCCTGCGGAGGTGAGTGTCCGTCGATGATCCTTTGGAAGCCGTCGACCACCGCCTGGTTGTCCACGAAGACGTGTACGGGCCGTTCAGCACATGCCGTGAGGTGGACAATGGCGAGGGTCTCCGCAAGCTGTGCGTTCTGCGTGATGCCGTGGACGCGCGCACTGTAGTTCATGCGGTGGTCGATGCCGTAGTAGACGCCGTAGCCCGCTCTTGCAAGCAAAGGGATGGCTTGATTAGTGCATGCGCCGTCCGTGGCAGCGTAGACCCATGTCCAACCAGTGTCGTGGTCAAGGTAGGTGGTGTAGGAGTCCTGGGCTGAAGCCGCAGGATCTCCCTGAGGCGGAGGCCGCGGTATGGGTTGAGGTAGCGGGTCCCTCGCGAGGTCGGCTTGCAGATCGAGGAGAGCTGGGTCCTCATCGAAGAGCCCGCAATGTCTTGTGTGCGGAGGAAGACGGGCCCACTGCTCGTCACTGATGAGGGTGGTGAGAGGGACTCTTTCACGGGCCCAGCACTTGCAGTCACGCACAGTGTGCTCCTGAGTTTCCTCTTCCTCATCACAGTAACGGCAAATAGGGCTGGGATCAGCGGACGTATTTGATCGAGAACGTCGCTGTTGGGTGTGGTCCCCGCCCGACAGGTAGTTTAGGAGGAGCGCCAGCTGCCATGCGTTGCATTTGGCAGCTCCTTTGGTGCGGGCGAGCCACGTGCTGGCGAAAAGGTCGAGGCCCTGTCTGACCGAAGCCAGGTGTCCAAGGTCATGACGCCGTGGCTTTATTTTTCTCAGAAAGGCTCTGCGTTGCGAGGCGCGCAGCATGTGAAGGAAGGCGTTTTGGGGAAGGTTCAGCCAGCTGATCTGACAGCCCCAGTCGTCGTACATGGTGCCAAATGTGGGCCAAGTCCAACGGAGCTGCTGAAGCGTCTGAACAAGTCGTCCAACAGGTCCTCCGCCAAAAAGGGTCTGGACATGGTGTTGGAGATCCCTGACGAGGCCGCAGAGAGTGGCGTCGCGGTTGACCTGTCGCCGCAGGCACAGGAAGACTTCACGCTGCATAATGGCGTCAATCTCCAGGGCGTGCCCTGGGACGCACACGGCCATGAGAGTCCAAAACTCGACCCACCTGTTTCCCTTGGGGCGGATAGCCGCCTTAAGGGCATGGTTGTAGGCAGTTTTGACGGGGCCTGATGGGGCTTGGATGTCAGTGCCCGTGGTACAGACGCTGGCAGCTAGGGAGCGGGCGTGCCGCGCCTTAATACGCATCGGAGATGGGAGCTTGCCGATACGCGGCAGGCGACTAGTCGCCCTGCGAACACGGGCGTCAGCGGTGGCCGTGAGGTTGAGCGCGGCTGGAGCCGGCGCTGCCTCGGCGTTGATGTAACTTCCGACGAGCTTGAAGGAGTCGACCACGCGTAAGGGCCGTTCCGCCAAGGTGAGCTGGGTAACGGCGGTGTGAAGCTCGTCAGTAAGCGCCCACCCCGCCACTTTTCCAGGATGAATGCGTTGACCAGAAAATCGATCAAACTTGGCGGTTTCATCAAGAGATTTCTGCAACTCGGGCGCGGTGTGGGTAGTGGAGTTGCTGTCGTCAACAAAAGTAGTGCTGAGTGACCGCGGCACGTAACGATGCTGTCTCTTGGTCCAGACGCACATGAGCAGCTTAATGTCGTCCAGGGACCAAGAGCTTCCCTGGAGGTGACCGTTTGTCCTGGCCAGTTCCTTAGAGTACGCACCGTTCATGCGGATGTAACGTTTGTGGCGCCTGTAGAAGTTTCTGCGGACAGTAACGATGTCTTGGGGACACCCCGCGTGAAGCGCGAGGTTAAGGCATATGTCCGTGATGAGATAGTCGAAACACTTCTGACGGTCCAGGGCAGCTCCAGCCAAGGGAAGGAGAAGGGCTCTGGCGTGTTCGATGCGAAGGGCGAGAGAAGTGCTGACGTCCCCAATGGTAGCTTTGGGGACAGCGCCAAAGCTCGTGGCGTGGGTCCATCCTTTCCGCCAGTCCGTGAGGCTGCGGTAAGCTGGTGCTTCCCACGCGTACATCCAAACGGAAAGCACCGAGAGAAGTCGTTGGTCCGTTGGGAGTTCGCCTCGGCCTTTTCGGAGGCACGGGTTTGGGACGTGGAGGAGGGGTTCTGGGATGGTGCCAGTGCGTTGCATAGCTCGTAGAACGCTGGCGAAGAGGCGAAGAATGTCGTCGGGAAGCTCCTTTGCCTCCTTAGTAGTCCAACCGTCCAGACCCCCCGCGCGTCTCGGTGAACGGGTGCGAATGAAGTGGATGAGTTGGTCATCGGTGAGGTGGAAAGGGGTAGCTGGTGATGGCGTAGGCAGCTCCTGTCGGTACTCGTCGTAGAAATCGGCCCACGTCGGCATGTCTTCGGCATCGTGTCCCGCACGTGCGCGGTACCTGCCCAAGATGGGCTCCCAGGTGTCGACCATGAGCTTCAGCATGTCCTTGATGTTAGCAACAATGGCGTTGGCAGGGAGGATGTCGGGGACTTGCGCAGGTGGTGATTCACGGGTGTGGTCTTCGTCGCTGTCCGTGTCGGGCGAACTACCGTCGCCGGGGCTGAAGCCGCCAGCTTCGGTGTCAGCGTCGCTGTCGTCCGTGCAAGCTTCGTCAGGTTTGAAGGCGTTGGTGTCGCAGTGGAGTTGTGTATCGTCAGGAGTGGTAGGCGTGCGGAGGTACGCCGTGGGCGAGCTATCGGCAGCTCGTGCGTATATGGCCGCCTTTCGTCCGCTTGGCTCACGGACGCCCTCGGCCCATATCTTGATGCGCTCCGCCTTGGCACGGTTCGCACGTCGCGCCAGCTCTAAGTCGAGATGTTGGATCAAAACGTCAAGGTGCTCCCCGTGCGGCACTGGCTCGTCTGGGGCCCAGGCCTCGGGGAATTCCAAGAGAACCGTGGGGCGCAGCTTGTGGCATAAGAGGCGGGCCGCGGCCCACGTGCAGTCGATACGCTGCGCGAGGTACGGCGGGATAGCACGGCAATCTAGATGGTGGTGCTGTCCGATGAAACGGAGCTCGCAGAGTTGTCGATGGAGCTTGCGCAGTCGGTTCATGTGAATCGTGGAAGCTCCGTAGGTGGGGAACGCGCGGGGAACAACCGGTCGATCCTCAAACGTAGGCGTGAGCCCGTGTATGGTGGGGGGCTTCTTTCTTGGTTGGTGGGGCGGTGGAGGTGGCAGATCGGGTAGACGGGTGAGATGGTACTCATGACTGGCCTCGTTAGCCAGGGCGAACATGCGCTCCACGTCGTCTCGTGCGTCGGCCTGCTCCATGCGGTCCTGATACCGCCCAGCGATGAGGGTCCCTAGTGCTTGCAGCTCGTGCCCCTCATGAACTCCATCGTCGGGCGGGTAGGGCGTAGGGGCAAGAAGGCGTCGGGCCGTATGGTCGAGGCGACTGAGGTCAAGCGTGACCTGCAGGCCAACGTGAGACTTCGCAGGCAAGTCGCGAAGGTAGCAGAAGTCGGTGACAAGGGATCGCGCCGCCTGGTTGGCAATGATATAATCGATGCGCGAAGTGCGGGGGCACTTGGTGACGCGGTCCCAATCAGGGATATTGCCATAGGTGTGCATGGTGTGGTCTGGTGTGCCCTCAGCGACGTTGGACCATCCGTGCTGCAACATGTGCAGAAGGTGTGGATTGTCGTCAATGTTCGTGTTGGCGTCCATGCAGATGAAGTAGGGTGCTGAGCCGACCCTAGCGGCGGCACAGTCAGCGAGCCGAAAGAGAGCTGTGCTGTCTCCTCCAGCAATCCCGTAAAGGCTCGCTATGTAGATCCCCGCGGGCCCATGGTTATTTCGTCGCCGCCTACGGCGGTGTTGAGTGCAGAGTGGGAGAAAGACCTCATGCCATCTTTTCTTGGCCTTGAGGGCGGCGATACAGGGCGCATTGTCGTCGACAGTGGAGTCGACGATGGCATCCTTAGAGAGAATGGCGACCCCTCCCGAGGCGCCAGTGTTGCCCACAACGGTGTGATCAGTGCCGCCGTGGGCAGCTCTGCGCTGGGCTCGCGCCAGATCAAGGTCAGGCCCAAGACTGGCGTGGTATCCACCGTGGAGAGGATTGGCGGCGCTGGTAGCGATGGCTTGCCTAGTCGGCTTGGCATGTCGGGTCTCCTGCAGTGCTATGACAGCGGCGTTGTGGTCGACACCAAGGGCGGTGATGGTTGGCCAGTTCGCTGAGAGACTGGTGATGTTAAGGCTGACGAGGTGTATGGAGCGACCTGGCCCGTCTCCATCGGTGGAACTGGGGTTTGCGCGCCCCGCACGGTGAAGGTCAGCTTGACCCTCGCCCCAGTAGGAGGCTTGGCCACAGTAGGAGCTCATGGCGTTACTATGGGCTAGCTTGATCGGGGCTGAAGCCGCCGTCAGGCCAACCATATAGGAGGGACACGGTCGGCACTGCGCCAGGGGGGGTTCATAAATATTAGTAAAAATGTCACGAAAATTCCTCCTCACTCCTGTACTGTAGGGGACGAGGGGAGGAGAAGTGAGACGGCAGCAGTGGGAGAGGGAGGCGACTCCTCGCTCCATCCTGCCGAACACAAAGACAAGAGCGAGACAGCGGCGGCGGCCAGGCGCGGCGGCGGCACAACGCACGCGCATGTACTGCGCACGCGCCACCGCTGGTCCCTGCTGCGGTGACACGCCCGCCCCGTCAGTGTCTTGATGAGCAGCATCTGGTGGAACGGCTCCAGCAGCACGATCGGAGGCCTGACGCTGGGCCTCGTCCATGCCCGCTGCCGTGAGGCCCACGTTGCGGACAGGGCTGATTCCCCGCGGGGCCGCAGCTGCCGCGGCAGCAGCCGAGGTGGCGGGGGCACCGCCCCGACTCTGAGGTGAGAGCGGTGAGCCCCCGCCAAAACCCGCCACAAGGTTCTTGACACGGTACTTGTTCTTGAACGGGTCGAAGGTTGGCGCCTCGTCGATGGGGACGATCACGCGGGGGGGCAGCTGCGGCTCGTGGTCTGTGGACGGCGTCGGCTCGAGGTCGACCTGGCTGGGGTCGATGACGCTGGCTCCGAAGCGTGGCACCGCTTCGGGGGGTCGGCCATCGGCCTGAGTCTCGCGAGGCGGCGAGCTCGTGGAGCTCCCTGGGGCCTTGCGTGAACTGTGGCGGCTGCAGGTCCTGCTGCGCGGGACGCGCCCGCCCGTGTGACGGTCGCGTGGCGAAGTCGCCTGGGCATTAGCGCGCTCAGAATCCGCCCTGCTCGGGGATCGGATCGGCGCCGCGCAGGGTGATGGGCTGGGCTGGCGAGAGGCGCTTGTGCCGCCTTCCGCCGTGGCTGTGGCCTGATCGGGGTCGGCCGCGTCTGGGCGGGGGCTGACGTGGTGAGCGCTTCCCTCGCTGTGCCTCGGGGAGGCGCTGCGATGCGCCTGGATGCGCGTGAGGACGAGCGGGGTGAGCGGCTGCCTCTCCCGCACAGGTGGGGCAGGTTTGGCCTGGGCAGGGCGCAGTGCTGCAGCTACGTTTGGCGGGGGCGTGTGCTGGCGCGGTTGCCAAGCGCGCACGTTCGCATCGCGCCATCCTTCGGGGCGCCCAGCCCTGCCGCGGTTTGTTGCAGCCCCCTGGGCTGAAGCCGCAGGGGTTATCACTGCAGGCTGGTTGCTGGAGGGGCCCTCATGTCGGCCTGAGTAAAGGCCCCAGGCGCGCGTGGACCCTGGCACTGGCGAGGTGGCCCTTAGGGGATGTAGGGGTGCACGCGAGTAGCCGCTGGCCGCTGGGTGAACCCTGGCGTTGGGGGCTTGGCCGTAGCTGGAGGCGGCTGCTCCAGCAGCCGCGGGCCTGGCACCTATGGGACCACGGTGGTAGGCGGCATCCCCGTCGTAGGCCGTGTTACCGCCTGTCGGGACTCGCGCAGGGGAGCGGTAGCGTGGTGTGCCCTGCTGTCCTGCGTCACGTTGGTCCCGCTGCTGGATGCGCTGCTGGTGCTGTTGGTGACGCTGCCAGTCGGCTCTCGAGAGGGGACGGGTGTCGGGGAGGATGGTGGGCACGTCGGGCCGCTGCCAGCCCCGATAGACGTGCTCGAAGGCGTGGTCAGGGTAGGTCCCCCCTACGGGTGAGTATCGTCGCACATGCTCCGTGTAGTCGATGTTCTGCGGCTCTGAGATCGCCGTAATGTTGATGGCCCGCTGGTGCGCTGGTCCATAGAGGCAGAAACTACCACGGTTGCTGCGGTCGTGGTTTAGCTCAGCTTCGGTCGTGGCACGGCTCACCATGGCGTCACAGAGTCGCATATCGTAGTCGAGAGCTTGAGGCCCAGGACCACCCTCGGCGTCCCAGTACAGTACCACATCTCGCCAGCGGGTGCGGGTCATGTGGGTGCGCTCGGCGATCAACTCGCAGACGGTCCTGACCGTGACACGATCCCTGTACATGTTGGTAATGGCTAGGGAGAAGGGTCGGCGGACCGTCTTGTTGAAGGTGAGTTCCTCCTTGAGGGCCTGATGGGGGCTGAAGAGCACGTAGCCTTCCCTCCAAAGCGGTTGGTCGGGGGAAGGTTCTTCGGGCATCCCCGTTCCTGTGAATCCAGGTGGCCGCGTTGTGCCGTCAGGCAATCCCTGCCTGGGGACGCGCCGCGGCTGTGGTGGGAGGTACCATTGGCCCTGGTAGCCTGCTTGCCCTGGTTGTGGAGGTTCTCCCCCGGGGCCTGAAGGCGCTCGGGGGGGTTCCTTGAGGTCGTGGAGGGCTGGCGCGTTGCCGAATTGGCGGGCAAGGATGTGCGGCGGCATCCCTGTGGCACGGACGTCGAGCTGGTTGTGTGGCCTGGGGGGGTGGGGACACCTGCTGGACAGGCAGCAAGTGTCGGAGTCCCTCTTATTGGTGCTGTATGCACACGTCCAACTGTTGCACGAGTAGTCCGTGGACCAGTCCATAAGTGTACGCAGTCCGCTGCGGCCGCAGTCTGGGCACGTTGGTTGGCCCGAGGTGCCAAGCTGTGTATTGCGGCGAGCCGCGCAGTATTGGCAGCATTGGAATCGGCACTGTAGGCAAGACCAGCGCCCTGGTAAAGGCGGTAGCGCATGCTCGTTTGTGCCTGGGTCGTCTGGGTGGGGTCTCGGGCGATCCCACAAGGGCCAGACGTCAGCAAACCAGGATTGGCCTGTAGTACGGACTACCTCGGCGGGAAGGCGTGCTTCCTCGGCGTGGCACCTGATCCACTGGGGCCCCATATCCGCTGGTACCATGACGGTGCGCCAGGAGTCGTCCCCCTTAACGTGGACTTGGGTCGGTGCCCAGAGCTTAGTAGTGGTGTCGCCGTGATCATGATGGAGGATGACCCAGCCGTCACGCCCGTCCACCGTAGGGTCAATGACGCGGTAGCCCATGACTGTCGTCCCCCACGGTAAGTAGGCGCCATCGTGGTGATCACCAGGGTCGAGCCAGACCTCGATGCCAGGGGCGTTGACACGGGACCGCACATCACGCACGTGGTAGGCGAGGACGTGGTAGGCAGTCGGCTCCTCCTCCGTCACAATGTGCTCCCACGTCTCGATGCCGCTGTTGTCGGAGGTGGAGTTCCCGTCGCTCTGTCGTGACGAGCGAGAGGCAGATCGTCGCGCACGGGCGCGGCCTCGGGCGAGGGCGGCGGCCGCGCTGATGAGGGATGGCGTACGGCGTTCGTCGACTCCAGATGACGTCGATGAGGGGTCTGGACTGTGGGCTAAGGCTGTGCCTGACTTGTGCGTGCGTGGTGGGTCCGACGCGGCCCCAGGGCTGGAGCCGCTGGGGCGCGACCCGTGTGCGTCAGGGTGCCCCCGCACGGGGACAGCTTGCAAGCCCGTGTACACCAGGTCGATGAGTGGTTTCGGGTCCAGCTGGAGTATGTGGAGCGAGACGCGTGGTCGAGGCTGATTAGGGTCGTCCCTGGTGGCTGCTTCCGTGTCGTAGTGCTGTTTGGCCCATGCTCGCGCCGCTTCTGGCGAGTATAGCGCCTGCGGTGGTGGCCATGCTGCCGCGATGGTTGATCTGCGCCTGGTGCTAGCTTCCTGGTCGTGAGCTTCAGCCGCCTCACGGAGATCTGGATGATCGTAGCCAGCAATGTGGAGGGCGTGCGCGCAGTCACCCATGCCATAGGCGTGTGGAAGGGCACGGCACCTGGAAGCAGCTTCTGTGGGGGCACACCAGTCCATGCGGATGAGGAGGCTCAGGACCCGAGGGTAAATGAGGCGCGCTCCGTGAGCCTCCCCTTTCACGTAGTTGTGCCTGTTTTCCCCGCGCGGTGGTTGGGTGGCTTCGCACATCCAGAGTGCGATGGGTCCCCACGCGAGGGTGTCGTCTTCGAGACTGTAGGGCGGGTGGGGCGGTATCGCGTACCACGCGGCCAGCGAAGGGTGCACGCTCACGTACGTGCGGCCAACGTTGGTGCCAGTGCGACCCTTCGTTTCACGGCGGGGGCCTGGCAAAAGGTGCCCTCCACAGGCAGCAAGACGGGCTGCAAGGTCGCCGCGGGTCCCATGCCAGAAGACGGTGGGCGCGTCGGTGGTGGGTTGGCGGAGGTCCCACGTGAGGTATGGGAAAATTGTCTCGCCCGAGTTGCCGCCCGAGTCCTCCAGCACCCAAGTGAGGCGGTTGGGTGGCCTCTGCATGATGTCCGTCCACGGCCCCAGCGCTTGGAGTGTTGGGTCGTGCGTGAATCGAGGGTGGTCGTGGAGTCGTAGAGCGTCTTTGATGTCCTCAGTGGACACGCCACTGTTCCCTAGCGCGAAGCCGTTTTGGTACAGGGCGTTAAGTATGCTGTTCGGCGGCTCGGGGACCGCTGGGTCACGCTGGATGGTGTTGCGTGAGTTGCGTGTCGGTGGCTTAAGGGCAGTGTAAGGCGTACCAGGGCCTGAAGGCGCCTGGGGCCTGTCAGGTGACGCATAGCGTGCTCGCCGTCGTGGTGGTTGGGTGTCCGCGTCGGGGGAGGAACCACGCGCGTCAGCATGTCGGAAGATGAACCACGTGCTGCCATGTGTGCGTTCTCCCGTTTCCCTTGGCTCGGTGTCGCTACCGTGTGCTGTGGCATCCTCGTTGGTCGGTAGGTTACCGAATGCCGTGCCGTTCTTGGAGCCGTCTCGTGGCGTCGGGCTGGTCGATCTTGGTGTGACAGACGAGGCTCGCGATACGGCGGCTGTGACTTCAGCGATGGCGGCGGTGGTGGCGGTGGTGACGTCGGCGACTGCGGCGGCAACAGCTGCGGCGTAGTGTTCCTGTAGCAGCGGATGTCGGAGTGCGTGCACCTGCTGGTCGTCGTGTTCGTCGGCGAGCGTGCACGGCATTTTGTGTGTGGCCTCGTCCTTCGGCTTCCTGCTCGGTTGGCAACAGCGGAAGCACCAGTGGGCAGTGGATGAGTCCAGGGCCCGCGCACATATGCGGGCGCCTACGTGTCCGACAGCTCCCTGGGCAAGGAGTTTGGCACCGACGAGTAGAAGACCACACACAACTCCACCCGTGGCTATGGCCCCTAGCTTGCCGCTGGCCCATTTAAGGACGCCCCGAAGCCGCTCCCGACTGCAGTGGCTCCGCCCGAGACACCATCTCTGAGTTTGTCGCTGGTCCATTTGAGAGTGGCCCTCAATGTGGACGTGACATAGTATGTCGTTTTGCGTCGGAATGTAGTGGACACCAATGGGCCTGGTGCGGTCGCTTGGCGTCGTCGTCGTTGTCGGTAGCTGGGGTCTCGGCTCGGGGTCGGCAAATATCCATCGATCTGGTCCTTGTACGGCATTGCTATCACGATGGCGTACGTGGCCACCAGGAGGCAGATGAGGCAGCCACAATGTCGTGATGCCGCTGAGCTGTGCTGGGGCTCGTGGGGACCGCTGGCCTCTGGGTGATCATCATCGATGGGGTCGTTGTCGATGTCGGCCTGCCAGTGGTCAATGGCACTGGGGTTGGAGTCAGTCACGTTGTCACCTCCTGCAGTCTGGGGATGTCCAGGTCTAGCCAGTGGTGCAGCGGGGCTGAAGCCGCCACTGCACGGCCTGGCCTGAGCTGGCGAAGCAGTGGAATGGCTGGTCACATCAGCGGCAGTGACGCCTTCAGCGTCGTTAGGCCGCGCCGAAGGGTCGGCCTGATCTGGGGTGTGGGGCGCACTGCGTTGCCACGGGTCGAGCCCAGAGTGAGGCTCACTGTCGCGGTCACGCTGAGCCGAGTCGCCTGATGGTATCGTGCCGTCTCGATCCTGGATATCGATGTCGTCCTGGCTATCCTCCGACGCGTGGAACGAGTCCATGGATGTATTGCCGATATCGCTGGCCGCGATGTGCTGGAGCAGCCATGATACGGGATCTTCTGCGGCCTGATCGGTGCCGTCCGTCGGCGCCGCAGCGAGCTCCGCCTCGACGAGCGGCAGCATGTCTGGCGGTTGGTGCAGGATGACATCAGCGAGGTACGCCATGGCGTCATGGTCGGGTGGAGGGAGACCTCTTGGAAGCAGAGCATGGGCCCGTGAGAGGTATGGCGGCAAAGGTGCCGTGAAAGCCTCAGGGCCAACGAGCGTGGCACGAGTGCCCTGGTACTCCAGAAGGAGGCCGAAATAGCGGGTGGCGTACTCGCGGCTGCTCTGGATCCGAGTGAGGTTGCGGTTGACGCGCTGCCTATCAGGGCCCGCTCTGTGCCAGATGTCCTCGCACATGTCGACCGCGGTGCGATGACGCAGAGCGTCGGTGGTGTCCTCGGACGCCTCATGGAAGAGGTGATCGTACTGTGGCAGATGAAGCGTCGCCAGGATGTACGGGACGCAGTCCTCGAGCCATGCCCAGAACATGTCCTGGTTGTCCTCACCTGGTGCCCACGCCGCAGCACACGGTATGAGCCGGGCGCGGATCATCATCAGGTGCCAGAAAGCAGGGTCTTCCTCGGGTTC
The DNA here is from genome assembly GCA_963575745.1 of Prorocentrum cordatum. NCBI lineage: Eukaryota > Dinophyceae > Prorocentrales > Prorocentraceae > Prorocentrum > Prorocentrum cordatum. The sequence continues at coordinate 66,252 of CAUYUJ010020108.1, read as the reverse complement.
GCCCCTATCTCGCATGGGAGTGGTGGGACCCGTAGGGCAATAGCGGGGCACAGCAGCGGGGCTGAAGCCGCCACTGTGTGCCTGGCCAATACTGCACGGACTCGCGGCAGCGGTGCCGTTGGCGATCGGGTCCAAGATGGTGCAGTGATCGTACTTGCAGATGCTGTCATCGTAGAGGTAGAAAAGGGACGCCCGTTCGACGTGCTGCAGAAGAAACCCACCTCCATGCTGGGGCGCACCGCCTGAAGACGGGTGTGCTCCAGCGAGCGAGGGGAGGGCCAGGCTGAAAGCAAAGCGCCACATGATGGCGAAGCCTGGCAGGCGGCGCGAGCGATGAGCCAAAAGCTGCATGTCAGCACGCATCTTTAGGTACCCCTGCATGCTCATGTACATTGCAACAAACACACCCACAGCAAGATGACAGGTGTCCCTACACCAGGTAGCTTGCTCGTGCTGCTGCCAAAAATGACATGATATAGCAAGGAGGAGGTACGACGAGAAGTGAGAAGGGATGCCTCTGAAGGCGCTTCCTCGGAGGGCTGAGGCGGGCCCTCTGAGGCACCTTCAATAGGGTTCCTGTGTGGCCCGCCCTTTGTCTTTGCCTTTGTTGGTCCCTGGGGGCCCCGTCCCTGGGGTGAACTGGCCTGGCTGGTCGATCCACCCGCAGACAGCCACGGGGTCGGCAACTGGTGCAGCTTCCTCCTTTTTGGTATCGAGGGTGGCCACCTGGGGCAGGTGGATGGTACCCCCCGTGAGGTGCCCGAGGAGGGCCTGGATGTCGCCGCGCAGTGCAGCAGCTTCGGTAGTTGCCGTCTGTTGCTGAGTGACGACGGTGGCAAGCCCTCGTTCCAAGCCTGTAACGTGCTCCGTGAGTGTGGCCTGGGATGAGAGAACGCCCGCAAGCTGGACCTGCATGTTGTCCACCGTGTTGGCAAGCAGCTCGTGCTGTTGTTCCATGTGTTGGATGCGGGTCGTAGCGGCATCTGACAGTTTAGGGGCCGTAGCGAAGCGTTCGCCGAGGATGTTCGGTTCGCGCGATGCCACGCTGAATTCATCCTCTGATGAGAGGATCTCGACGTCGCCTGGTACCTCAGCGGCTGCGTCAGCGTGCCCTTCCGTGTGGCCCCCACCTTCGGCCGCCCCCGTGCCAGGTTGCGGGTCGTACCCGTCCCCGCCTGGTCCTTGGACGGCCGTCTGCTCGGCAGCTCCATCCGTGCCGTGCGGGGGTGCAGAGGAGCTGCGGCCTGGAGCGCCGTGTGATCTTGCGTGCGGCGTGGCGTCGCGTTTCCCGCTGGAGGATCGGTGGCGCTTGGCTAAAGGCTCCTCCTTGGGGATCGGGAGCGGTGCGACGCCCTTGCCTTTGGGCGTGGCAGTCATGAGGTCGTGGAGGTAGGGGCTCTGGGCCGCTTTGGTTAGGAGTGTGCCCGTGGCGGGGCTGAAGCCGCCACCACGGGCGGGCGGCGTCACAGGCTCTGTGATAGTTTTAGGGGTGACAATGGTGACGTTTTCCCTCTTCGGCACGACCTCAGCCAACGGGGCCTCGGTGATGCTCCACGGGATGGGGCACCCTGCGACCTGTACCGTATATGTGGGTGGGGGACGATGAGCGCGCACTAAGGCAAACTGCGCCGAAGTGGCTGGGTCCCAGGCGGTGTGGTAGACCTCACAGTCCCATTTGACGGACGGGCCCGTGAGAGTCTTGGCAAGCTGAGTCAGCGTGGCATGGCGTGCCGCAATGCCCGTGATGCGGTATCGCGTCTTGGCGAGAGTGGCTTCGCAGCCACGGATGCTGACGGCAGCGGCCTTGGCGGCGTCTGACCCACGTGCAACACGGATCCCCAATAAGCCTGACTTGCCGTGCCTGACGACTCCTAGGGCTTTGAAGTCCACCGACTTCTGAAACGCCTCTGCCATCGTGATGGGCTGGTCCTCGGGGAACCACACGGTCTGGTACTTGTCTGCCGTGGGCTCGTCCGCACCTACGTTGCTGAGGTCGTAGGTGGCGCCGAGTTGCCCCGAACCCGCCAAGACCTTGTCGACTGCTTGAAGACTGACGCCGAAAGTGGCAGCCAGGGACCTTTTTCCGACGCCAGATCCGTACCTGCCTAGACTTTTGCAGGGTTCGAGGATAGTGACGGCTTTAAAGTTGCCGTGGAAAAGGGCCTTGAAGGTGTCCTGCAGCTGACTGTCGAGCTCCTGGCGGCGAGCGTCTTTCTTAGACTCCCTGTGCTTTTGGTTTTGGCGCGCCTTGTCCTGTGGAGCGGAATCCCCTCGGAAAGGACCCTTGGCGCGTGGACCACCGTTCACGGGGGCGCCTCCCGAAAACTGATCCTCGAAGGCCTGATGCATGGAGGGGACTGCGGCGATGGCTTCGGTTTCATGTATGGTCACCCGAATCCAGCATACGTGGTCGGCAGGGTCAATGGTGGCGACGGCTACTTTTTCCGTGCAGGCGACTTCCTTGGTGCCCAGCTGGTACACGGTCACGGGGACGTGCGTGTGAACCACATTGGGCGCCTTGGGGTGGCGCTTCAGCACGGGGACGGCGAGCTCGGTGCCGACGTAGTTGTCGTTTTTTGGGCCCATGACAGCGATCGCGAGCTGACCCGTGGTACGCTTACCCTGCTCGAGATGGTGCTGCAGCAGCCGCTCGCCACTCTCGTAGTCGTGGAGGCTGATGCTGGGCTTGTACGTCTTGCCGTCGTCGAGTGATGTGGGTTCGGCCAGGACTGGGACCTTCCAGAAGGCCGGGTCCAAGGCAATAAATTTGGCGTCCGCAGCCTGAAGACGTGCGGACGCAGCTGGTGGATAGGATGTGTCACCACCATTGCGCTTAGGCTTGCTGCGCTGGTGGTGATCCAGCGTGTAGCTGATCTGGTTGGCGGCACACATGCGAATCAAGGCACTGCCGAGCTTCTTGGTGTTGGTCTTGTGCATGTCGTACGTGGCCTGCAGCTCGTCCGCGTTCAGCTCGGCGAGCCCGTTGTATGCGGCTGTGGGGCGGTCAGACCCCGCTTGCTTGAAGGCTGCAATGCAGTCCTGTTTGCGTTGGAGGAGGGATCCTTCAGCTGCAGGACGTGAGCTCGGCGGCTGCTTGGAAGAGCGACGGCGCTCCGGCTTGGCGGGGGCCATTGCGGCGGGCGCTCTGGTGGGAGGGAAGAGGTGACGCGAATCAGTAGGGTCCTGCTGGGACCCCTCCGGTCTCGCGAGGCCTGGGAGACTGGCTCCGAGGCGGGGCGCTTCGCGTCGCGGCTGCGGTCTGAGTGCAGGGCACTCTCGAGCCGAGACTAGATGGGAAGAGAGAGAGAGAGAGAGAAAGGGAGATAGAGAGAGAGAGAGGGAGGGAGGGAGGGAGGGTGGGAGAGAGAGAGAGAGAGAGAGAGAGAGAAACAAGAGAGAGAGAGAGAGAGAGAGAGAGAGAGAGAAAAAAAAAAAGAGAGAGAGAGAGAGAGAGAGAGAAAACGCGCCTTGACAAATTGACTGCTCGGGCGGATCCTGGGACCGAAAAGCGAAATGGGACCTCCTTGCGCGGGGCGGCGAGGCTCTCGGAACCTGGCGCCTTCCCCGATCGAGCTAGTGAACGACGGAGCAGGAGGACATCTAGGAATGGGGTTAGAAGGATTCGGGCTGAACAACGAGAAGACTCGGCGGGGCGAGAGGCTCGACGACCTCGAGAAGCAGTTGATCACAACCCAGGTCAGCTTCTACAAGCGCACATGGGGTCTCATCCCGGCGTTCTTCTGATGCTCTTCGTGATTCAGCAATGCGGCTCGACAGATCGAGCTCTGAAGTGGAGCCGAGAGAGGGGGCCCTGCCTTTTTGGCCAGACTTTCAAATGCTCGAGCGCGACGGCCAATCAGCCGCATGCCGGCTGGAGTAGGGTCGGTGAACAGCGAACGGGAGTTGGGCCACTCATGGAAAGAAGAAGCCCACCAAATCGCCGCAGCGGACATGGCGTCCAAATACCACGGGAGAACAATTGGGATTGCAACACGAGCCGTGAACATACGCTGCGTCAGGGAAAGTGGCCCCGCCGGGCATGACCCGGGCCGAGAGGGCTTGGGCGGCGCTGGCTGGGGACACGATCTTTTGGCTCTCGAAGCTGGCGGACGAGTTCGGCAGAATTATGATCAACCGTCGCTTCTGGCCAACGAATCATGTTCGGCGTATGAGTGATTCCACGCAGCACTACGCGTGGCGCCACGTGCCCATCAACTTAGACTTTGGCAGTAATGGACACGGGCGCTGGTGGGTGCGTGGACGGCGCGCCATGCGCGCGGCTCATCGGGATACCGAGCAAGACAAGTTTAATCCCAAGAAAGAGATGACGCGCGCGTGCAAGAGGCATTTCGCGGCCTGTTCATTGCGCGGAAAGGGCTTCGCTCAGCGTGGCGGGGTCGACCCGGAGCGGAAGACGTCGAGACTCGTTTCAAGCGAAGAGGGCGGCGACAGAGCGCGGACCAGAGCAGTCAGATCAGGCGGGAGAACCCATGCGACTGCTGCGACAGCTCGCGTCGAAGCAGAACCAGCAGGTGGCCTCCGTCAACGAGTTCGCCACGACGGCATCGGCGCAGATGCGGGCAGTGGCCGCGCCCCAGTCGCAGGCGCAGTCGTTGGCGACGGGGGCGGTGGATTCGTCGGTGCCGCAGCCGCAGGATCAACCAGCGCCGCCGCGTCTTCAAGGACCTTCTCCTGCAGGGCAGGCAGCAGAGCCGATCCCATGGGCGAGCGTCGAGCGCAAGAAGCTTGGAGATGAGGCGATGCCGAGCCAGCCGGGCAAGGAGACGAGCGGGGCCGAGCACCGCGACGTCGCGACGCCGCCGACGGCAGCCCCACCAGCCCATGGGGTCTCCATTAGAGCCATGCCTTCACCGAGGCACGGCACGCCGTCTGCCGCCGCCGCTGCGTCGGTCGAGGGAGGATGGGGCACGGTAGGCACGGCCCCAGCAGTGCCGGCCTATCCTTCCCACGGGGCCAGCCCGCCAGAGGCGCCGCAGGCCGACGGGCCCTCGTTCTCCATCTCAACCGGGATACGCGAAGATCAGGTCGATGGGCGACCCGAAGGGGTTTCGCGACCGCTCAGGGGCACTGCCCTCGCCCTCAACGATCAGCTGCTTTGCCGCCCCGTCCGCGCCAGAGGGCTCGCAGCAAGCGCCCGCGGCTACTGCGCCAGTGGCGACGGCGCAGCCGGGGATCTGGGTGGGCGGCCATCCGAAGGAGGGAGCGCAGCAGCCGCAGTCGCGGCTGGAACGACCGTCGAGAGTCGCAGCGCCAGCGTCTTCGTCGCAGCCGCTTCCCCCTAACCCGCGGGTAGACAGGGGGGCGCCCGATGAGATGGCCTGGAGGCCCCAGTAGCCCACGAGGGAGGCTGAGCGGGAGCGCCTGGAGAAGGAGGGCCGGGGCCAGGCCGGCCGGCAGACGTGGGGCCGCGACGGCGGAAAGGGCACCGGCGGCAAGTGGTCGCGAGTCCTCCTGTGGGCGGCCCCCCACCGCCAGGATGGGGGATTCGAATGGCAGAAACCTGTTTCCGAGCACCCTCCGAGGATTTCCAGAAATTGGAAAGGCCCTTTGAAATTGAACTCATAAGGGCAAGGGGAGGATATATTCAATTTCACTGCGCTGGAATGAGCGACTCGATATTTGGGCACCTGTGGGCCGACGACAGAGAAGCGTTCTTTATGTGAAACGAAAGCGCCGTTTGAAGGTAGGTAGCCTGGGGGAGAGGCGCCGCCGAGCTCACTTGAGAAGCCGGGCCTTTGTGGAGGTTTTCTCTCCATCCAGGATTGAACGATACTCCAGTCATGCAGGAGTTGCGCGCCTGGGCAGCTTCGACGTCGAAGGAGGGTGGGACTTTCGCAAAGAAGATCACCGGATTAGGTGCAAGGAGCAGATGAAGAGGAAGACGCCCTGGGTGATAATCTTGGAGCCGCCCTTGGACGCCTTCTAAATTGCTCACAATGCCACCACCCATCTAGAATCGGCACCGGAACAACGGAATAATAACGAAGACGCCATAGTTCTCTTCGGTTTTGCCATGGAGGTGGCTTCAGAGCAACACCAGCAGGGGGTAACACTTGGTTTCGAACACCTTATCGCCGCCAGATCTTGGAAAACCGAAATGGATCGGTACTTTTTGGATCTGTGCAGGTTCGGTCTTTCAGTCGTTTCAGGAGCCCGCCAGGCTGATGTCGAATTGCGCCGCGTTTCTCGAGCGATTTGCCAGGTCACGCTGCGCGGGAGACCATTGGCGCGGTCAGTTGAAGAGCGGAGCTCTCGCGACCAGAGCTAGGATATACCCGCCAAAGCTTGCTCGAGCTTTGAGCGCAGACCGAACGCAGCCGGAGCCGCGCCCTCAACGGATCAGTCTCGTTCGAGAGCGTGAGGGAGCGGACTTATGCGAGTCCTACCCTGCGGGCGCTGATGAGGAGGAAGGAGGAGAGGGGGGCCCTGGTCCGGAGGGGGTGCAACAAGACCAGCCTTTCGAGGTCACTCCGAGGATCCGCTGGCTGATTCGCAAAGTTCACGCTGATCTGGGACGCTCCCACAAGGGCGTGTTTCTCAAGGTTCTCCGGGGAGCGCAAGCCAAAACCGCGGTCCTAAAATTTGTCCTTTGCGCTCAATCGGACTATCGCTTTAGATCCATTCTTCCAAGAGGAACAGCTGGCCTTCTTCAACATCATCTGTCACGGAACCAACTTTCAACTGGTCAAGCTTTACGATGGAACCTCTCTGGGAGCCTGGGGGGCCTTCATGAGGGCCTGGGCCAGACCGTTCGGACACCCCCTTGTTGCGATCACCGATGGATGGGGAAGAAATCAAGGAGCATTTCGAGAGAGGACTGGAACACCTGGGAATGTTTCATCATGTTACGGACTCGGAGAGTCCATGGCAGAACGGTCGGGCCGAATGACACGGGGGATGGGTGAAAGGGCATTTGGGTTAAATCATGTGAGACCACCCTCGTCACCAATGAGCCGGAACTCGAAACGCTGGTGCACGACGTCACCGCCGCCAAGAACCGATACTTACACCGCGGTGGGTGCAGCCCTCACCAGTTGGTTTTCGGGATCAATCCATCGATGCCAAATGATCTCACGTCTGATGACCCACTGCAGTTGGCGTCGGGGCACGGCAGCTGCGGAATTCGCTCATCGCGACGCGATGAGGCGACATGCGCGACGGGAGCTGTTTGAAGCGTCGCCTAGCCAAGGCTGCCCACGGCCCCGTCCATAGAGACCGTCATGTCGTGTCGGGCCAATGGGTTTACGTGTGACGACGAGCTCCGAAGGGGGGACAGAATACGTTTGCTCCCCAAAGAGACGGATGGGTGGGTCCAGGCTTAGTTGTCCTGCAGAGCGGTACCTCAGTGTGGGTCGCCAGGGTTATCTCTTTGGGTTATCATGCGGCCGTCTTGGGCCGTCCAGGGGTCCTCTTGGGCCGTCTTGGGTCCCGCCTGAGGGCCTTTAGGGCCAACTTGAAGCCCTGTTGAGACAGTCTGGAGCTGTCCAGGGGCCGTCTTGAACTGCTTGGAACCCGTCTTGGAAACCTCTTGGGTTATCTTGAGGCTCCTTTGGTCCGTCGTGGGGCCATCTTGGAGGGCTGTTGGACCGTCTTGAGCTGACGGAAGCTTCACAAGGCGAGGATGCGGAACCATTGGAGCAAAAACGCGAAAGGAAATTGGCCTCTTCGGGCCTTGCTGGAGGCTCTTTTGGAGCACTCTTGGCAGGTCTTGGAGGCCTCTGGTGCCGTCCCGAGGCCATCCTGGGCCATCTGGGAACCATCATCGGTCGATTGGGAGGCATCTTGGTCCTCTTGACGGATGTGGAGGCCCGTGTTGGACGCCATCGTGGGGATCTCGGGCGCCCTGGAAAGCGCCTGCGCCTGGGCGCCAACAAGGCCTCCAGACGAGGGGGGGATTCACACAACTCTAAGCGACCTGGGAGGAAGCGGCCCTTAGAAGATTACAGAAACCCTCCCAGACAGCACTTGGCAGTCTAGCGCGCCTGAACGCGCCAGGGGGCACAGTGGCGGAACACATTTTTTCGTCGGCGGCTAGGCAGAGCCACGTCGCTAGCGAGGAAGCAAAACGGGGCTGCCTTTAAGCGAATTGTGTCACCATGCAAGAGGAGGGGGGGAGGATACAACGAAGCGACGGCCGAAGAGGAGGAGGAAACGGGCCTGGGCCGCCCAGGGGAACGGGTCGTTCCCCAGGGCGCGTGGCGCGGCCGTCACCGCCGCGGGGCCCGCAGCAGCAGCGGGGCTGGGGGGGCCAGCGGCGGCAGGGGCAGATGCTGACCAGGTCAGCCAGCAAGGTTACATGTCGCGCGCAGCCAAGGAAGCGCCAGTGCCCCAAGGGTGGGGACGGCGAAGCCCACCTGCAAAGGGCGGAGTGGGGCGGGGGAAGGCGCGGGCGGCAAGACCAGCCCAGGCGCCAGGGGCGGAGAGACATGCGGCCAGCAGGCCGAAGAAACGCGTGGGAACGCTGACGACCCAGTGGGAGCCGCAAGGCACGTCAAGGGGGGGCCACGAGGGCGGGCACCGAACAGGTGCAGTCACGGTGTATATGGGCCCCCTTGCTGTCAGGCGATCGCAAACATGGATTAAAGGGGCGTGGATTAGCGACGGTCCCGTTTCCATTGGAAACCGCGGATTTCCGCCGCCGAGCGAGGTGGCACCGGTCGCATTTTGGGGAGGGCGCCCCCCCCGACCCATGGATTTGGCGACCGCGCGCCAAATGCATGGATCGCTAATCCATGTTTGCGCGCCCCCCCTGCTGGGGTGGGCGCTTCGGCCGCGGCGGGCAGAGCGGCGAAAGAAGGCGGAACACACACGCACACACATTCACGCACGCACACACACACACACACACACATTCACGCACACACGCACACACACAAACACACACGCACACACAAACACACACGCACACGCACTCACACGCACACGCACACGCACACACACACACACACACGCACGCACGCACACACACACACACACGCACACACACACACACACACACGCACACACACACACACACTCACGCGCACACGCACACACAGACACACGTATCGGGGTTGGCCGGGGGGGATAGGGCTGGGACACGGGGTTCGCATGGTGCATCACACATCCTCATTTGTTCTCGTCCCCCTCCTTCCCCTCCACCTTTCAGGATCGGCGCATATGCCTGCCTGGCCCAGCCAGGAGGGCGCATGCGCCGACCCTGGTCAGGATTGGTGCGTGTGCATAGTTCTCGTTCTACTAGTCGAGAAGGAGGAGGGACCAGTGTGAGCCCAAGACTCATCCACGATTTTGGAAAACACTGTCCCTCCAAGCTCCTGTTTCATAGGCCTCTACAAGGCTTCATTTGCACGGAGGGAGGTGCCCCGTTGGGGGACAACCGCCCAAAGGCCCTTAAGCGTAAGTTCGACGCCACGAGTCAGCCTGAATGTTGCGTCTTTACGCTCGTGATTTGTACCAGAACGCCGTTCCTGAGGCCGCATGTGCTAAGCTGTTGCCAGCTTTCAAGCTTCAGGTTCATCAATGGAAAGGAAGTCGAAGGCGAAACGCCCCGCCCGCACTTCCGATTGGCCTCGGCGTGCGACAGGGAGGAGTTATTCATAAGGAAGGAGGAGGGAGGATCAGGCGGAGCGCCGCGAGTTCTTGTGCTGCCGGACTTGGCTCCAACACAAACTGCTTTGTCCACGCAGTTTCACCGAGCAGGAGGAGGGCATGATGGGCAAATTGTCCACCACCGCTACCATATGTTGGACGGCGGAGAAGGGAGGATGAGGAGGTCCTCCTCCTCCTCCTCCTCCTCATCATCATCATCATCAGCATCATCATCCTCATCATCATCCTCATCATCATAATCATCATCATCATCATCATCATCATCATCATCATCATCATCATCATCATCATCATCATCATCATCGTCCTCGTCCTCGTCCTCATCATCATCATCATCATCATCATCATCATCATCATCATCAGCAGCATCATCCTCATCCTCATCCTCATCCTCATCAGCATCAGCAGCAGCAGCATCAGCAGCATCATCATCCCTCTCCTACATATGGTAGCGGCGGTGGGAAATGAGCCCATCAGGGCAGATGCAGACCCGTGCCCAGAACGAAGGGGCCCGCGGGCGCAGGCCAGGGACCTGCTCGACGCCGGCGTCTTCGACGCCGTGCGGGAGGTGTTGGCGGAGGCCGCCGAGGCGGCGGGCGAGAGCCTGGCCCACGTCGACTTCGCGATGGTGGACGTGGCGCTGACGATCGCCGAGGCGGGGGGGGTGGGCTGTCCCCCCGCCTCAGAGAGAGCGGTGTGAGGCAAGGGCTGCCTGGAGGAGGAGGAGGTTGAGGAGGAGGAGGAGGAGGAGGAGGAGGAAGAGGAGGAGGAGGAGGAGGAGGAGGAGGAGGAGGGGGAGGGACGAGCAAGAGTTCCCTCGTCCTCCCCGCGGGGGGGGGGGGACCGGAGGGAGGAAGCAGGAGCAGGGGAAGACGCGGGGTCCTTTGATTCGTGGCTGGCGCCTGGATCTTCGCATCATGATATATCAATACACACGTGATGAGGTAATGCTCCTATATGCCACGCTGTATGCAAGTCGTCAGCAGCCAGTGTGGCCTGGAAGAGCCCCACAAATGGACTGACGTGAGCACGATACTGACAACAATAGTTGCACCGATGTGCTTTGACCGTCCGGCTTGGTTGCCTTGAGCTGTCTGGGGGCGCCGACGGGGAGTTTGGCCCAGGGGAGGGAGCATCGCCCTTTCATCCCTGATCGGGGCCTGGGCCCCCCAGCCTGCCGGGTGTTCCCTCGCAGGGCCCTGTCCCCAACCCGCTGGCGATGTATTGTCGAGTCTGGGTCGTCGCTTCCCCCCCCCCCCCACCCCTCCCCCCAGAGCTTCCCACTGGGAGAAAGGCCAGTCGAGACACCAGCGGCCTTCCCTCTGGGCCCAAGTCCGTTCAAAACCTGTCCCTGGACCCCTCCCGGGTCCATCCTCACCACCCACCAAACCACCCCAACCCAACCCGAAGTCTCCAATCTGCCCTCCATTTCCAGTGGGGGGGCGTCGGGGAACACTGAACAAAACACATGTGGAACCCGTACCCCCCCACCCGAAATTTGGGCCTTCGGGTTAGGTTTGGGTGCTCTGGTAGGCAGGCCCATCCTGACCGGTTTTTCGAGGCGGATCTGGCCGTGGCCCACGGCCACTGGGAAGCTTCCAGGAGGCCCCGAAATGCAGGGAAACGCCCGTCAGGGGCAACGCTCGGGGCAGATTGTGCGCTCCAGGGGGGGGGGAGCCTCGGCCCCCGATCGCCCCCTCCTCGCCGATCGGGGCCCAGGTGTCCCAGCCTGCCCGTGAGCTTGCAGCCTTTGCCCTCGGGGACCTACAGTCAACCAGTGTGGGAAGGAGGGGCCACCTTCCCAAGGGTGCCCCTGGCATCCTCGCCTCCTCGGTCCATCCTTCGCCGCTTTCGCTGGCCGCGCCCCGCGCGCAAAGCTTCGAAAAAGGCGTCCAAGGCCCTTGCATCCTTATCGCGCATCCTTACTGTACTGGTTGACTGCATCCCCGGCTGATCGGCGATGGATCGCCAAGTCGGGTCGACGATTCCCATCCCGGGTGCCCCCCGCCAGTGCTCCTCGCGAGCTGCATCCGCGGCCTCGTGGGCCTGGGCCGACCGCGCCTCCGCGGGATCGCGCCCGGGAGCCCAGACCTCCGACGTGTGACGTCGGCGTCATGATATTTTCCCCACCATCCTGTGGTGTTGGGTCCTCGTTTTGAAGAGACGGTCCCCGCGTTCCTCTCCTCTCCTCTCCTCTCCTCTCCTCTCCTCTCCTCTCCTCTCCTCTCCTCTCCTCTCCTCTCCTCTCCTCTCCTCCCCCCCTCCTCTCCTCTCCTCTCCTCCCCCCCTCCTCCTCCCTCCTCCCGTCACCCCCCTCACTTTGGCACACCTCTCACACGTTTCGTGGCCCCACAGGGAGCTCCTCCGAACGTGGTGCATACAACGACGGTATTCACAACTGCATATGGTTGGGTCCTTCGCCAGGCTAATGTATAGCGTCGACCCCCAGAAGTCTCGACCCATTCCCGGGGACTGGTTTTTCACCCTGCGTCGTTTTGGTTGACGGCCTCGAGGCCTCGTAAGGGCCCCCCCCCAGAGGCCGAAAACAGTGAAACGCCTCCCGTCGTGCTGTCTGTCACGACCCGAGGAGCTCTGGGAGTCCAGGCCGCCTGGGCGCGGGTATGGATACCTTCGCCGCTCGTGGCTTCCCTCGGCCAGGGAGGGCCGCCGCTGTCTCGGCGGGAGGCCTCCGAGCCCTGCGCCCCGCGGTGCCGAGGAGGCGCCGAGGGGCCCAGGGGGGTCACGCGGGGGACGGAGCTTTGAGCAGCCCGACGCTGACGAGGAGCGCAGCGACGTGCTCTTCGGGCGACAATAGTTTCACGGTGGGTCAGAGGAGGAAGAGGTACCCATACCGCTACCTGTCCGTCGTGTTCCCCTTCTTGGGCCTCCTGGGAGGCCCTCGTCGCCACCGCTGGATTCGCCTGGAAGTTCTGGTCAGAACGCGCCCATGGAGAGGTCCAGGGAGAAGCGGTATCGACACCTTTTGGTTTCCCCAGTCGGGGCGATGATTCAGGACTGCGCCCAGGAGGCCTCAGGCTCTGGGGGGTTCCTTGTCTGATGAGGGCGGCGGTGGCATCCATGGCCAAGCCTCTGGTTTCCAGACCCTGGATTCCTTACCCAAGGATTCCAGGCAGACTGGGCCACGCTGGCAGCAGGAGGGACCTGGCTTCCTGGAAAGACGGCGGTGAAGACAGAAGTAGAAGCCGTGAGTGAGTACGCAGAGAGCGTGTGCACGATAGCGGGCGACATTGCTGACCTGCTGCAGCCATCTTGCTCGGCCATTGGCTCAAGCCATTTGGCGCAAGCTCGGCTTGGGTAATCTCACCTCCGGCGCCCCACGCGGGCCTGCCGGACCAGGGCATGGGCTGCTTCTCGCCGGGCAACTTCGTGGCCTCAAGGCAGCGCGACTTTGTGGTGTTCATGGTCGGCGCCTGCGGCCTCCTCGCCTGTTGCCTCGTGGTGCTCGTCGGCCTGCTGCGGGGCCGCCGCCTCTGCGAGGGCTCCTCGCTGGCGTCGGGCGCCCCCTGCGGCCGGCGGGCGCGCCAGGACGGCGCCTTCGAGGCCTCGCTGTGCGAGGAGCTGGAGCGCCGGCGGCTGACGCGCGCCCTGCGGATCCTCCCCTGGGTGCAGGCACTGGTCTTCACGAACTTCTTCGTCTTCACCGTGGGCAGCGGGCTGGACGGGGGCTCCGCGAAGAGGTTCGGGTCGATCGTTCAGGACATCGCTCTCTGCGCCTTCAGCGGCATGATATCCATCATGTGGGCATCGCAGTGGGCACAAGTCTGCGTCGTGACGGCCAGGTCTTTGGACTACTGGTTCTCTGCGCTGATGGCCTGCTTGGTAGTGTACCTGTCACCGTATGCGATCCGTGCAGACCTGGTCGCCTATCGCATGAGCATGATCTACATTCTGAGCCTTTTCTTGTGTCTGTGGAATCTGAAGCCGATGGTGAACATCCCATGGTTGCTTGTGCTATGCTTCTCGTCCACCTACACGCTGATGTCCGGTGAGAACGCAGAGAAAATCCAGAGTTATGGTTACAGCTCCAAGCAGATATTGAGCGACGGGTTTCTGAACATGATTCTCTTGGTGGGCATGATCATCGTGTTTAACCGCCTCCTGACTTACATCGTTCGCCTGGAGCTCCAGTCCAAGTTATCCAGGCAGGAGCTCCGGGCGGCCACCTCGGTGCTCGGCTGCGTGTGCGAGGTGGTGGTCGATCTCGACGCGGAGTTCAGGCTGCAGAGGCACTCGCGGGAGCTAGCTGACATGCTGTTCCTGAATCCCCAGCGCAGCCTCAAGCAGGAGGACATCCGCTCGTTCCTGGTGTCCGAATCCGACAACAGGAAGTTCACAGAACAGATGGGGCAGCTGTTGCTGCAGGACTGCGGGAAGGAGCACTCAGACCTGAGCAAGACCTTCCAGGTGCTGATGAAGGACAGCACGGGCATCCACGTGAACGTGCACGTGTTCGCCGTGTCCTATTTTAGCCAGGGCGGGCTCCCGGCCTTCAAGGTGGGCGTCCTGGAGGTGAGCGACTCCGACTCCATGCTGCTTCTGCCAAACCTAGGGCATCTGGCGGAGATCAGGCAGCTGCGCCGGCGGGGTCGCCGGCCAAAGCAGGACCTGCAGGGAACGCCGCCGGGGCCGCCCCCCGGTCCGCCAGAGGACGCTGAAGACAGCAGCGGCAGCAGCAACGGCACTCTGGACCTGGAGCAGTCCCTGGGCTCGGATGCTTCAGGCTCGACGTTTTTCAATGATTTCGAGGGGGACGCCCCCGCCTTCTGGTTCGACGTGCTCTCGGCTGGCTACGACATTCTGTGCTTCTCCGACAGCTTCCAGCACTGCTTCGGTACCTGCGAGGACGCGAAGTTTCTGAGCTGGGTCAAGATGAACCAACACGACCAGTTTGTGGAGTGGGTCCAGGAGTCGTATGTCGCGCTCCTGGGCCAGACCGAGGGTGACACCTCAACCTCCACGGAATTTTTTTCGCGCCCCCTCCACTTCATGCCGACCCACCTGCGCCAGCACCGGCTCGCCTTCTCGGCCACGGTGTTCCTGGACCTGGGCGACATCCCGGACATGTCCAAGCGGGGCCTAGGCACCGCGCGCATGACCTTCAGCAGCGTCCGGCGCTGGACGACCAGCGGCGCTCGACGAAGACACGGCCGAGGGCCCAGGCGGCCGCCGCAGCGCGATGGGGGGTTGCACCGCAGCGGTGGAACCCCAGGCGCCCTGGAGGCCGCGCTGTGCACGTCCTACAGCCTGTGAGCCGCGCCGGCAGGCCGGGGCTCGCCGGTCCCGGCCTCCGCCCGTCGGGCCGCGCCCCCTCGAGCCCCGTTGGAACGATTTCAACATTCTCTGAAGGAAAATTGGCAGAGCTTCTAACCAAGATTTTCTGAGACAGCTTACTTGTCAAGGTGGTTCGATCCGCTCGGCCACAGCGTCGCTCAAGCGGAGGCGGGACAGACCGATGAATGCATGGGCATCGTGCCTGCGCAACTGCATTTCGGGTGCGTTCGCATCAGACGAGCACGTCATGGAGTACGTGCGGGACCCCCCAAAATGGCAAGTCTTTGTATGAGTTTCACTGAGAGTTTTGGGCCAGACCCAGAACAGGCTTTCTAGTCCGTGCGCTCTGGCACCGTCGAGCCAGGAGCTTATGCATACTATGCCGTCCCTCCTTTCTCGCTCCTCCTCCCTCCCCTCCTGCTGCTGCTGCTGCTGCTGCTGCTCCTCCTCCTCCTCCTCCTCCTCCTCCAATCGCGCACGCTGTGCATTATGAGACAGCCGACGTGCAGTCGCTCCCGCAGAACGGCGAGTTCAGGCTGGCATTGTCTTTTGCCCACGCGCTCCGGCGTATGGCAGCTCGTTCGCTCGTTCGTTCGTGCAGCCATCTTGAAAGTTGCGCAACGGTTGTGCTCGGGAGCGCAAGGTCGCAAGCACCAAAGTAATTCGCCCAGTGCCCCTACCGCGGCTCTGTTGCAGCCGTCTTGAAAGTTGCGCAGCGGTTGCGCTCGGGAGCGCAAGGTCGCAAGCACCAGAGTTACTCGTACTCGCCCGATGCCCCCACCGCGGCTGTGCGTCCGCATCGGCCCCGACCGCGCACGTGCTGCGCCCCAGGGGCGGTGAAGATGCCCCCTGTGGCCCGAGCCAGGAGGGCGCACGCTCCGATCCGGGGGGCCCGGGATGGGCCTCGCCGGAGATCGGTGCGCGTGCGCCCCGACAGCCTCCAGTCATGAAGAGAAGACGACGGGAGGTTCTTCGTTACTTCAAAGTCGGGCCTGTCCCCTCTACGGGAGGAAGATCCACAAGTAGTGCAAAAGTAGTCTGGGGACGATTTGTTGATTATTGTTTGGGCATTCGGGTATTTTTTATTTTTCCTCCAAAGTCCGCCTGTAGGGGGACACGCCCGACCTAACGTTACTTGCGGCCCCCAGGGGCCCTCTCTGGGCTTCGGGACAGTGGAAAAGCGTCGGGTGTTGCCAGAGGTGCGCCCTGGTCCAAGGTGCCCCCAGGATTTCCAGGCAGGCCCCGACGGCCTCCAGAGCACCCCTCACGAGGCCCAACGGGGCCTCAGGGGGCTCCAGAATGGAGCGAGAAGCTTGGGTGCACCTCGCGCCGGGGGCACCTTTAGCAACCCCCGGAAGCGACCCACCATGAAAAACCCGGTCCCGGGGAATGAGCCGAGATCAGGGGCAACGATAGGGGAGGATAGGCATAGGCATAGGCATAGGGGAGGATGCATCGACCCCCAATCGCCCATTGATCGCAGATGAGGGCCCAGTAGCCCCAACCTGCACAGAAAGATGCGGATGCCCTATCGGGGGAAAGTCGAAGATATATCGGCGATGTATCGCCCGATTCCAGGTCGATGCATCCCCCCGTCGTATGCCAGTCCCCCCCTATCGCTGTCCCTCATGCGACCACCTGGGGGTCGACGTCGTGACCAGAGCACGGCGCAAGGGGGTCTGCGGCGGGCGGCCCCCCCGAAGGGCTACTCCTGACGTGTGGGCGGTGCCTGGGCATCGCTCGGGCGCGTCTGCTTTTTGCTGTTGGTTGTTTGCTTTGGTCGGCGAGGCCGGGGCCAGAAACGCTGGAGCGTCTTGGGCAAGCTTCGGAGAAGTCGAAACTGACGCGCGACGCCGAACGATGCACGGGGAGTTGACGCCCGAGCGATGCCAAGGTGTCCCCGTCGTGGTGGCGGTGATC
This sequence comes from Prorocentrum cordatum, assembly GCA_963575745.1. Classification (NCBI taxonomy): domain Eukaryota; class Dinophyceae; order Prorocentrales; family Prorocentraceae; genus Prorocentrum; species Prorocentrum cordatum. The sequence goes on along the minus strand of CAUYUJ010020108.1, from coordinate 49,410 downwards.
ACGGCACGAGGGAAGCCAGCCCCGAGCACAGCAGCGCGCACCACGACCGCAACGCCGACGACGACGACGAGAACGAGGCCGACGACGACGCACACGACGACGACGACGCACACGACGACGACGACGACGACGACGACGACGACGACGGAGACGACGGAGACGACGACGACGACGACGACGACGACGACGACGACGACGACGACGACGACGACGACGACGACGACGGACGACGACGACGGACGACGACGACGACGGACGACGACGACGACGACGACGACGACGACGACGACGACGACGACGACGACGACGACCACGGCGCCGAGCGATGCCCCCGCCGTGCGGAGGAGGCGCTGCGGCAGGCCGCGGAGCCCGACGCCCGTGGGCGCCTGCCCGCCGCCGCGCTGGCCGACGTCGGGCCCCTGGCGGGCGCCATGCCCGTCCTCGCGGCGCTGTGCGCGCCGCTGGCGGGGGCCGGGCTCCGCCCAGGGGGGGAGCAACGGCAGCGAGATCGGTTTCGCTCGCTCGTCCTCCTCCTCCTTCTCCTCCTGCTCCTCCTTTTCCTCCTGCTCCTCCTCCTCCTCCTCCCCACCGTTCCTCATCCCTTGTCCTCACCTCATCCTCCATCCCTCCTCCTCCTCCTCCTCCTCCTCCTCCTCCTCCTCCTCCTCCTCCTCCTCCTCCTCCTCCTCCTCCTCCTCCTCCTTCCGTAGCCATTTTGGCTCAAGATGACAGGTTCCCTGTGGGACCAAACGGATACCGCTAGTCCGCGGCCAGTCTTGTTGCTTTCGCCTGGTCAGCCCCAGGCCGAGGCTGGAGTGGTCCGCCCCACTTCAGCCAGCCCAATTTCTTGCACCCTTTCCGCCCGCTCAGTGTCTCAGTCATGTCGGGCGGCACGCCGAGGCGCTGGGTGGCCTGCCAGAGCTGCGGACCTCGTAGCTGGGTGTATCTTGACAGCGGTTTTCGCAAGTGCAAGTTCTGTGGGGACAACTTCCAGCCGCCCACAGGATGGCTCCCGAAGCGAGGTCGAGGCAAAGGTCGTGACGCAGGCAATGCAGGAGGTGTTGCAGCTCCCGCTTCGCCACAGGTGGACCTCTTCAAGTATTGCCAGCACCGCTACGGCGCCACCGGCGCCACTGCGCCGCAGCCGCCAGCGGACGACCAGCTGCCAGACGTGCTCACCCCGCCCAAGACGGATGACGAGGACAAGCTGCAGCAGCAGATCGCCTCGCTCGAGAAGTACATTGCAATGGCTGACTCAGTCACTGACGAGCTTGTGCCAGGCCATGCGCAGAACATTGCGGAGTCCAAGCAAAAGCTGGCACAGCTCAAGGCTCAGGCTGCAGCTAATCTTCCACATCATGATCAAGTCCAACGGGCCACTATCAGAGTCCAGCGTGCACACGACAAACTGGAAAAGATTCGCAAGCAGCTCGACGAGAACGCTAAATTCATTGGCCAGATGGAACACCTCCTCACTACTATGCGAGAGGATGGCGCCAACCTTCAACGACGATTTGAGGAGGCCCAGCAACAGTACAATGATGAACGAGAGCAGCAGTCGAAGACATGGGCTTCGACGGCCCGCGGCCAATTGGGTGACATCCAGGCTTTCAAGCTGTCCCTCGACACGCTGGCAGCCAAGGCAGAGGAGAACAGCGAGGTGGCCCAGCTGTTGGCCATGGGCAAGCAGCTTGTCACCGCACTCGAGGCCAACGGCACCGAGGATGCCATGGACACCGAGGCAGCATCGCCTGCGCAGCAGGACAGCATCGTGCAGCAGCAGCTCGCTGCGCTCGAATCCTGGATTCCTGCAGAGGGAAAGGCTGACTGGGAGGCAGCGAAGGCGCAGATGGCCAAGGCGCAGCAGCCTGGCACGCAGGTGCACGCAGCCTCGGCCCAGACAGGCAGTGCAACGCCTGCGACTCGCCCTTCGGGTCCTGCTCAGGTGGCAAAGCGACCTGCCGTTCCTGCGCCACTTTCGCCGCCGCCTGCTCGTGCTAGAGAACAAGGTCCAGGCCGTGGCAAGGGTGGGCGCTCCGACGATACCAAGGAGCGCACCGAGGGCCGCGGGTCGCGCTCCCCGCGGGAGACGCAACGTGCTGGCGCTCCTGCTGAAGTGCCACGCCCTGCTGAGCCCGCAGAAGCAGCTGCCAGTGCGGCTGATGTCAGGCCAAGGTCATAGCACAACTTTTCCAGTCCCTGCAGGCACGCAGTGGACGCCATATATCACAAGGCAGAAAGACTTCCACAGTTTTGGGCCTGAAGTTTCTGGCAGCGATTTTGATTTCGACCTTTCCGACGTTGATGGAGATCTCGGATGTGAGGGAGAAGCTATGCTGGTGGAAACTTTCAATGGGTCGTTGTGGGATAATATCAGGCAAAGATTGGGGGAACTTCTGAATACCTCGGTCGCAGTTTTGTTTGCGCAGGAAGTCCAACTCCTGGAGGGGTCCCTGGGAACTGCTTCAGCATGGGTGCTTGTCCATGGGTGGAAGTCGTTCTGGGCCCTGAATTCTATAGGCCCCTTTGGCACGGCTCGTTCCAGTCGCATCGACCTAGGGGGCGAAGACGTTTCTTCAGGGGTAGCCATCTATGTTTGTGCTACTCTAGGGGCCTACAATCTCCCGCCACCCTCATTCCCTTCCGAAGGAGTTTTCTTTCGAGACAGGGCCCTGTTTTGCGCGGTAGAGTTCCCAGGCACCCCAGGAGTCTTGTGCGTCTCGGTTTATGGGAAAGCCTCGGAGGGGCAGTCTGTGACGAACTTGGAACTTTCGGAGAGGGTGGCTACACATTGTAAGGCATCCAAAATGCAGTTCATCATTGGTGGTGAATTTCCAATCAGAATAGGTCTGCCTGCCAGGACGCAGCACGCATGCACATTGCAGTTCGACATCATGCCCGCACTTGCCTGCCAGCTGCCAGAAGAGTCCGATGAGATCGGAATTCACACGGTCGACTGGACCGATCTATTGCAGCATTTCGAGCAGCTTCTTTTCCAGCTTCAGGGGCAGGAGGAGGAGGAGAAGCCAGAGGGCATGGAGAGATTGCATTGGGTTGTCAATAGTTATTTGGCGGCTAAGTCGGAGAGGGAGATTGCTGACAGGACGGGTAAGGATCTCACAGAGCCTGGAGCTCACGGTCTTTTGCCGAAGCCTCGCCTCATCCCACTAGTGCAGAAGTCGCCAGTGCGCAAGCAGTCTGCAGCAGTCACACAAGGGCCAGCGTGGGCTTTATCGCGCATGCGTCGCAAGCTTCAGCTGCTGACATGTTTTCGTTTCGACAGGAGTCACTCGTGGTGCTTTCGTGCGGAGCACGCGCATGATCCCAACAAGCTGTGCGTCAATCTTCTTGACAGTTATCCTCATCATGTTCTCGCGCACACTGGCACGAGCAAGTCTTTTGTGGCGGTCAATGGGCTGGCAAAACAGATACACGCATACCTACATAGCAAGGTGGGGTTGGCTGAGGACAATAGGAAAGATATAGCATCCGAACTGGAGCATAATAGTCTCGACGAGTACAATCGCAAGTACTCCAGCATGTGCGAGATACATGTTCGCCTCATCATCGCACTGCAAGTGTGCATGCAGCCATCCCCCTTCCATCAGTTGAATCAGCGCAGGCTATAAGCCAATCATACCCTACCAAGTCTTTGGGCAGTTTGGATGGATTTCATTTTCGTCGTCTGTCGCGACTGACTGGAAAAGGAGTGCTTGCTCGATTCTATCCTTTGGGCATATCGGAGTGTCGGGGGCAATTGCAACATCAGCTTCAGTGGGTTCTTCTGGTCCCCAAGGCCTCCAAAAGGTACCTTACTAATGGGATATTCAGTATCATCAAGTGGGCTAAAAAAGTTTGGGCTGCCAGCATTGGTAAAGCTGCTTCGAAGGGCGCGGTCGGGCCCTCGCAGTTGAAAGCTTTTTGGGATCAAGTAGGCCCTCAGTCGAGACATAAGTACAGTCAGGTTAGAGGGCCCATCAAGGCAGCTTCTCATGCACAAGATAGGATCGGCTGGAACTTTCAAGGACCCTACGTGCTAGACACGCACGAGGACAAGGCAGTCTCGCTCGCGGATCTCTCGCCAGAGTTGGTAGAGCACTGGCTGCTGGACGCCTGCGCCAGGAGCTGGGGAATCAAAGCAGCCCTCAATCTCAGCCAAGTCGAGTCCACATCCAGAGGTCGGTTCGACATGATCAGTAGGGTTCTCGGTGTAGGAGGAGGAATCTCAGGCAGGAAACCAGCCAGGGATCCGAATGAATACACATTTTTCTCAGATCATATTATCCTCGGGACAGAAAGCCCTGCTCAGGGCCTTCATTTGTCAAGGTTATTGGACAACCAGTAGGGCAGCTGCTGCAGGATACTCCATGGAGGACCAGTGTGCACACTGCGGAGATTCAGGTGACCCGCTCATTTACCGCTTGTACTTCTGCCAGGCTGAGGAGGCTGTCGAACGAGGAAAGAATCTGAGTCATTCCGACCTGCTAGCTCCTTGCGTAGTATCAGCTGACAGGTTTTTGGTTTTGGGTTACCAGTTATTTGTTATGGAAAGTAGTCAAGTAGGCCGCAAAACGTACTTAGGCACGCACTGCACATGTAACGTCGGCCCGCTCACGGGGTCTTCTGGCACGTGCACGCGGTCAGGCATTAAGATTTTCGACAGAGACGCCTGGGAGGTTGGAGGAATTTCGGCAGACGGGGAGCTCGAAGTGGTTTTCTCGGAGCCAGGTAACTCCCTCCCTCAAACTCCACAGGTGTCTGAACTTTTAGGATTCTTTGCTTTGCAGCAGACCTTAGCAGAACAATCGCAGGCTTCATTCGATTGCAAGTTAGTCCTCGACTTTTATCACCAGCTTCTCGCCGCGGGAGTTTCGCATAGGAGCATCCACGCAGGTTCTTTTCGCATGGCTTTCGGCAGTGACAGTGGCAAACAATTTTCTTCCGCGGTGAAAGTCAAGGCATACCAGAGCGAAGACTCGGATGCCATAGAGGACCTGGTGCCATTTTGCACCAATCAGCAGTGCGATTTGTCAGTGAAGGCAGCCCTCCAGTTACTTCCGTCGTTTGACCCGTCGTTTGAGTCGTCGTTGCAAGTCAAAAAGGAGGATGCCGCCAATATTCTTCATTTCATCCCGCGCATGTTGCAGGCTTGGCCGAAGCACTTGCGAGGAGAGCGTACGCCAGGCATGCAGGATCGTCGAATTCAGCACTCGCTTGCACATGACTGGCAACTAGCCCAGCATGTTCATTGGCGCGGCGCAGGAAGTTTTACGTTCCCGCACTTGGATGAAGCTGCATCCAGGTGTCAAACCGTGCCGAGCACACCTTTCTCAGGAGTGTTCAGGTCACGCATACAGCAGGTGCACCCCTTTCGTGCCATCTCGGCAAAGACATGCCAAGACGGCCTCATTGTGTTGTGCGTCGTTTGTGGTAGGCACACGACTTTTGTTTTGAAGGGCTCGCTGGCACAGTGCCTAGGTCCACCGAAGAGTGGCATGAGACTATCATATCGCAGGCGACTTTGTTCTGGCCTCCATACAGAGGATGGCAGGCCTTTGAATGATTTTGAGCGTTTCAAGGCACTACAGAGAAGTCAGCAGCCCAGAAAGGCCCCAGATACATAGGCTGGGGTCATCGGCGCTAGCCACGTCAGAAGGCTATCGCTTCTGCCCTCGAGCAACAAAAATCCTCCTCCTCCTCCTCCTCCTCATCCTCATCATCATCATCAGCATCATCATCATCATCATTCATCATCCCCTGCTCTTCATTATCCTACTCTTCACTATCAGGATGGAGGGCGGCCTGTCTTCAAACTGTGGTTATCGCTTTCGCGCCGTGCGTCTATGTTTTACGAGTTCGCAAAAGATTCCAGGTATTTCTCTCGCATTCGCGACACGCGCATTCGGTTTATGCATTTGCAGAAGCTTGCAAGATGGAGAGCGGTGCCGTTTCGAATGTGGCACTCGTTTCAGTGCCGCGTGCATTCGTTTACACATCCTGGGTTTACACTGGTCCTCCTCCTGACTTCTCCTCCTCCTCCTCCTCCTCCTCCTCCTCCTCCTCCTCCCCTTCAGCGACCTCCTACTGCTTCCCCCCCTTCTCCTCCACCTCCCCCCCCCCCGCACTTCGATCCCCCTTCGATCCTCCACCCCCCCGCACGCTCCCTCCCTCCTCCTTGGCGGGGGGCGGGGGGCGTCTCTGGGCAGCCCGCCCCCCCCAGGCTGGCCGCGCTGCTGGACCGGGCGACCTCGTGCTGCGAGCGGCTCGCGGGCGCGGGGGCAGGCCGCTCGTCACCACGACGTGTGAGTCGGGCCTGTCCCTCTACAAGGGGAATATTCAAAGATAGCCAAAACATTGTCAGGGGACAATCCTTTGACTATTCTTGAGCATGCTTGGACATCTTCTGAGTGCTTTTGATTTTTCGCCCAAGCTCCCCCTTTGTAGGTGGACAGGCCCGACCCAACACGAGGTCGATCTTGGACTGTGCCCCCCGACGGCGGCAACGTCGTCGTCCCCGGAGGGTGTCGACGTTGGCTCCGACCCCGCCTGCCGCCCTGCGTTCGGTCTCCCCGGTGTGCGGCCCCACCGCCGCCCTGCGCCCGTGGCCTCGCGATCGGCCTCGCCCGCCGGCCAGGGCGCGGCCTCGCCGAGGCCTCGCCGTCGGCCTGGCGAGCGCCCTCGGCGCCGCCCTCCGCCGCGCTGCTCGGCGTCGGCCTCCGCCGCGCGCTCGGCTCGACGCGGAGCGGAGCGACGCGCTGACGGCCTGCCTGCAGGGCACAGCGTGTCGCGGGGGGCCACCGCCGCGACGCGCGACGCAACAGTCCCTGACCGTACATCTTACATGGAAACGTGCGTATGTGTATAGAACCGTTTACGCAGACGGCAAAAAACAATCCCTCAGGCGGCGGCAATTCGCCCAGCGCGGGCGCCGGCGCGGGGCTCTCTATCGATGGGGCCGCGTCGCTGGTCGAGGCGCTGGGCACGGCGGCGCAGTGGAAGCAGGTCCCCTTTAGGGGCAACATTAGGGTTCACGGTTCGAGGCTCGATGCTTGAGTTGTGCTGGCATGTTCGTCGGTTCTCGGCGGCCTCCCAGTATTGGGATGCTCTCCAGCACAGCTGCGCCTCGCCGAGAACGTTCTGGGTGCCCGAATCGTTCCGAACGGCCGCCAGAGGCCCGAGTTATGATCCGAAAGCCATGGGGGATTGGCCCCCCGCCCAGGACCGTGTGTATTCGCTATTGGGGACCTATCGCCGATTTACTGGCGATGCATCGCCGACTCCAGCTCGATGTTGCCCTCCCTGGGCCGGTCCCCCCCGAAAGTTCCCCCTCGGCTCTGGGAAGTTCTGCTTTTGCCCCGGACAGGTGTGGGCGCGCGAGGCGCATAGACGCTGTGGATGCATGTTAGTAGTGGTTGTAGTCGTAGTCGTAGTCGTAGTCGTAGTCGTAGTCGTAGTCGTAGTAGCAGTCGTAGTCGTAGTAGTAGTAGTAGTAGTAGTAGTAGTAGTAGTAGTAGTAGTAGTAGTAGTAGTAGTAGTAGTAGTAGTAGTAGTAGTAGTAGTAGTAGTAGTAGTAGTAGTAGTAGTAGTAGTAGTAGTAGTAGTAGTAGTAGTAGTAGTAGTAGTAGTAGTAGTAGTAGTAGTAGTAGTAGTAGTAGTAGTAGTAGTGTCGTAGTAGTAGTAGTAGTAGTAGTAGTAGTAGTAGTAGTAGTAGTAGTAGTAGTAGTAGTAGTAGTAGTAGTAGTAGTAGTAGTAGTCAGTAGTAGTAGTCGTAGTAGTAGTAGTAGTAGTAGTAGTAGTAGTAGTAGTAGTAGTAGTAGTAGTAGTAGTAGTAGTAGTAGTAGTAGTAGTAGTAGTAGTAGTAGTAGTAGTAGTAGTAGCGTAGTAGTAGTCGTAGTAGTAGTAGTAGTAGTAGTAGTAGTAGTAGTAGTAGTAGTAGTAGTAGTAGTAGTAGTAGTAGTAGTAGTCGTAGTAGTAGTAGTAGTTAGTAGTAGTAGTAGTAGTAGTAGTAGTAGTCGTAGTCGTAGTCGTAGTAGTAGTAGTAGTAGTAGTAGTAGTAGTAGTAGTAGTAGTAGTAGTAGTAGTAGTAGTAGTAGTAGTAGTAGTAGTAGTAGTAGTAGTAGTAGAGTAGTAGTAGTAGTAGTAGTAGTAGTAGTAGTAGTAGTAGTAGTAGTAGTAGTAGTAGTAGTAGTAGTAGTAGTAGTAGTAGTAGTAGTAGTAGTAGTAGTAGTAGTAGTAGTAGTAGTAGTAGTAGTAGTAGTAGTAGTAGTAGTAGTAGTAGTAGTAGTAGTAGTAGTAGTAGTAGTAGTAGTAGTAGTAGTGGTAGTCGTAGTCCCGGCGAGCGTCGGGGATCCTGCCCCCCGAACGGCCATGCAGGACAGGGGTCTGGAGGGAAACCTTCGGCCCGCCAGGACCGGTGATAGCCTGCAGCGTCCTGCAACATTCTTTGATCGGGGGCGGAAAAGAGGGGGGTGATGACTAGGGGGGGGTGGATATCATGGCGGGGGCCATGATTTTTCCCCAGATTTCATGGCGCCTCTTCTTGTTTTATTACGTCCCTGGCCCCCCCGCTGGGCCGCGCACATGCCGCCGGTCATGATTTGCACCCCCCCCTCTTGGACACCCCCCTCTTTGCCGCTCCCGATTTGAGCTACCATCAGGAACGCTGCACAAGGAACGGCGGCGCTGTCCTAGCCGCGGCGAGCCTCGGCCACGAATCGACCCCCCGTCGGAAGTCTGAGGAGCGGCCCGAACACCAAAGCTCCTCCCGAGCCCAGATTTGTGTTCTTGGGCTGCCGCGATCCCTTCCCCGGGCTGTGCTCTCAGATCCGGACTCGCTCTTGACGGCCCCAGGGTCCGACAAGCTCGCCCGAGCGAGGGTCGACATCGAGGACAAATCGCGGGCTGAAGACATCACGTCGCCGGAGATCTGGGATCTCCGAGCTTGTCTTCGGGCGTTGCGTGCTTGGGGGTGAAGGAAAAGGTGCACTTCTCGTGTTCCACGAGGGCTTCAATGGGGCCCCCTGGAGCCCCAAAGGGATCCCCCCATGTCCCCATCAACATCGCAAACATTTGTTCTGCCAGCCAAGATACACGAGCGGGGTCGCCTTCGTTCGGATAGCCCCCTGGAGGGGCAGCGGATTCCTCCTCCTCCCCCGCCTGTTTCGCGTGAAAAAAAAGATACACGAGCGGAGCCCTAGACTCTAGACTCCGTCTTTCTGCAGAAGTTCTCGAGCTGGATCGATGCGTGACGGTCCCGGGGGCCCGAAGCCGGGCGGAAGAGCCGGGTGAAAAAAATGGAGCCCCAGGATATCTCAGGGCTTTTTTTTCCCCCCAATCATCTCCTTCTCCTCCTCCTCCTCCTCCTCCTCCTCCTCCTCCTCCTCCTCCTCCTCCTCCTCCTCCTCCCCCTCCCCCTCCTCCTCCTCCGCCTCCGCCCGTGCTCCCCCATTAGTGGAGCGAGCGGCGCTCTGAGTCGCCCGGCCGGACTTGCTTGCCTGCTCGCATCTCCCCCCCCACCTAAGCACTGCTCAGCGCCTTGGCTGCGAGGTCGCCGGTGTCGACCCGGCCGCGCCCCGCTGCCTGCACCGGCGGCCTGGCGCTCCTCAGATTTTTCATCTGATTCAATTTGTCCCCTGGCCACCCCTGGGCCGCGCACATGCCCTGAGTGGGGTATCGAGTGCAGAATTGATCTACTCGAAAATTGATTGCCCCGTCGAACCCGCGAGAAAATGATATAGGATGCTCCGTACGTCTACGAACGTTCTACGCATCTTGCGTAGATTCGATTGGGGAATCAAGTTGGGAGGAAATCGATTCTGTAGTGAATCCCCTGCTCGAATGCCTCGGGCCAGGATTTGCAAACCCCCTCCTTGGACGCCCCCCTCGTGGACGCCCCCTCTCTCGGCGTCTTGGCTGCCAGGTCGCCGGGCTCGACCCGGCCGCGTCCCGCCGCCTGCAGCGGCGGCTGCTGGCGCTCCTCGCCTGGGCGGCCACGGCGGACGCCGGCGGGCGCGTGCGCGCGGAGGCCCCCGGGGGGCCTGCTCGGTATCGTTCAACCTATCCCCATCTCCATCCCCTTCGGGACCCCCACTAAATTACCACCCCAGTTGGGGATACACCCCTCGAAACCCGAAGGGAACGGCGTATATCCCCATCTAGGGGGGTTCATCGGCCAGTGGGGCCCAGGCCACGCCGCTGGGGATGGGGATGGGTTAAACGATACTCACCTGCCACCCTCGGACAGTTCAGGGCACCCAGATTCTGGAGGCCTGGAAGCGAGCACCAGTACCAACGCTCGAATCTGGAAAAACGGCATCAGCATGAACTTTCGGAGGTTCGCTCGGGTTTCTTGGATGGGCGCTGGGGCCCCCCTGACGGCTCAGCTGGCGCCATCCAAGAAATCCGCGGTGTTTTCCAACAGCTGAATTTATGCTTACGCCGTGCTTTCTTTCTCAAACACGGGAGTGGCTTCCACTGAAGGGAGATTATTATAGATTTTGATGTAAGTGGTAGCCATTCGGCCACTCAGGACGCCCGAACATTCCCACCATCGCCGAGATTGGGACCGGCCTCCCGCGGTGGAGTCACACCGCCGATATTGCTGTTGGTGTCAAATTCCAGGCATCCGAAGATGCGGCAGCTGCTTGTGTTGGGAAAAGCACGATGGAGGACAGCACTGTTGGGCAGAGGGCGGGAGCAGCTGCGGAACTGCGCACGGCCACAGAGGGGGCCCGACAAGATGGTCCGGTGCAGGGATTCACCCATGACCTTGGAGCCGTCTGGGCGTCCGAGGTGGCATTCGTTCTGGCCAGCAGGAAGGGCGGGCAGGTTCGAGTGCGGGAAGGCTGTTTTGTTTTGTTTGCCTTTTGTGGCCTCCAGAAGCCGTCTTCGGGCCCCAGGACCGTCAGAAACGGATCCGGGGTGAAACACTGCGCCAGATGGACCCCAGGAAGGGTCTGAGGAAGGGGGGGATCTTGAACGGATTTGGCTTCATCCCCCCCTCCTGACAGATTTTCTTCGACGAGGAAAAAAACGTCATAAACATGAACTTTTGGCGCTCTGCGCAATTTTCTCGGATCTGCGCTGGGGCCCCCTCTGCGGCGCCTCCGGCGCCGCCCCTGGCGCGCTGGGCGCGCCAGGGAGGGGGGCCCGGTGCGATTCCAAGAAATCCGCGCGGAGCGCCGAAAGCTTAGGTTTATGTGTTTTTGTTCATCCTTTTTCTGGGGTCCCAACCATTTCAGACTCCCCCGCCGCTGCCAGACCACCGCCGGGGGGAGCGATCTTCGGGGATCTCGGCAGGCGGTGGACACGAAGATGCTCGGGCCCCATGGAGAGGCAGCTACGATGGGTTCGTGTCGTGTCGACAGGCGGCGACCCCGCCAGCGGCGTTCAACGTTGAACGCCGCGGGCGACCCAGAATTGTTCGATGTGGAACGATTTGGACGTTTCGGAAACGGCCGATCGTTCAAGGTTGAACGATCCCCGCGGTGTCAGGAACCAAAGCCGAGGTCGATACGACACGAAACTGCCGTTTATCAATGTATGTTTACCACCTGCCGAGGTCTCCGGCGATCGATCTCACGGGCGGCGGCAGTGCTTGCCTCGCAGATGCTCGAGGGAGGAAGCTACCCCGACCAGCAGACTTGGCGTTTACTAAATTCTACACGGCCCTGGGCGTTTGCTAAGCAGCCCTGCCCTGTTCGAGTTCATCCCAGGGTGCGTGTACGAAACGGCTCTGCTTGTCGGGGTGGTTGTCCTGAGTTGTTTTTTCTGCTCCTGGGATCCGAGGATCGCTCCGCATCGCCCATAAGTCGGCGATGCGACCTCGCACAGGTGCTCCGCACAATGCATTGTCGATGCCAATCCTGCGGCCCCATCTGCTCCAGCCCCACGTGGCAGACCTCCAGGGAAGCTCTCTGGGAGCGGGTTCGCGACGCGTTGACTTTTGGGCCCCCGCATGGTGCGGTGACCACACTGTGTGGTGAGTCAGTGGGGATTCGGGGTGACCGCACGGTTTTGGGACGTGGGTCGTTCTCAGAGAATGTCTCGGACGAATGGGGCCTTCGAGGTTCCAACACGGTGCGGCGACGGACCGTGCGGCGAGGTCTGGGAGATTCCGATGTCACCACGCGGTCCGTCAGCGCACCGTTTTGAGACGCCCAAAAGAAAGCTCGCAGGGAGCGGGTTCGTGACGCGTTGACGCGACGGCGACCCCAGCGCAGACGCTCACGGTTGTTGGACACCGCCGTTGGCCCAAGCTCGGCAGACATCGAACGATGGGGCGCTATCTATTGGCCTCGGCCCAACCCGCCACAGAGGCCTCCTAGAAATGTCTATTGGGTGGCCTCTTTGAGGCCTTTCGGAGGTCTGGTTGGGGTCTGTTGGGGGTCTCCTGGAAGCCTATTGTGGGCCTCCAGGGGGGCCTCTTGGGAGCCTCCTGGGGCCTGCTGGCAGTCTCGGAGGCCATCGTAGGGTGGAAGGCTCGAAGTATTAGTTTGTGTTCCCCCTCTCGGGGCCCTCTTGGGGGGCCTCCTGGGCCTTTCTTGGGGGCTTGGAGGTCTCAGGCGATCATGAAGGCTTGTTGGGTCGTCTTGGCCGCTCCGAAGACCAGCAAGGCGAGAAAGCTGAAATCATTGAAGACCTCACGTGCCTCAGTGGTATTGGCCTCTTGGGCCAGTCCCGAGGGCCTCCAAGGCAGGCCCTAAAGCCCCCAAGAGACTCTCAGGGGCCATCTCAGAACATGCAACATGTAAGAAGCGCGCATCTCCGACCACGCTCGCGAGCCCTGTAGAAAAGTCAGCGAGCTGCCCTAGGGACAGGCAAGACCGCCCAAGTGTGCTCCGAAAGTGTGGCCCCGACCATGGACCCCTTAAAGAGCACTTGCGGTGCTCCAACATAGAGGACTCGCAGGGACCAGAGGACACTTCACTCAGTGCCTGCGGCACGGTGGCGGATCGGTAAGCCGCGATTTTCCGAGGTCGAAAAATCCTTGGGCATTGGAGGCAGGTCCTGAAAACCTTCGGCGTATTTCTGCTTGTCTCAGACCCTGACTCTCCATTTTCCATTCCACACTTTCCGATCAGCAGGTGGCTGCTTCAGTGCTTTTCTCGAGGGGCACAAACTGCATTGTACGTGCTCGCGCGCTATGTGTTGTCCAGCGGGCCTCCCCACCGTGCGCCGTACCAGGATACGGCTGAACAGAACTCTCTGCAGCCCCTCTTTGCTCAAGATTTCTTGGGCACCAGTCTCGCCGCTTCGTGCATGCAGGCGGCGGCTGGCTGGGTTCTTGGGATCCTCGCGTCCCGCTGGTCCGCGCCGGCTCCGCCCGCGGACCCGTCCTGCACCTGCGTCTTCAGCGGGCACGAGCCGAGCTCGGGCGTGCTGGACATCCTCCGGGAGCAGCTCTCGCGCTGCGGCCCGGAGCACCTCGGGGCGGCCTGCCCCGCGTGCCCGGCCTGCGTGTGTCCGCAGTGCCCGGTCCCAGCGGCTCCGTCCGGGGCCTGGGCGCTCGTGGTCCTCGTCGGGCTCGCGAGCTTCGCCGCCGGTGTGGCCGCGGCGGCTGCCTGGCTCCTTCGGGCGGGGGCGCCTCGCGCCGTCCTGCCGCCGCTGGCCCTCGCGGAGGGTCCTGCTGGGGAGCGTGTGGGTGCGGCGACGCCGACGTCCCTCCAGCGCGTGCGGAGGCGGGCCGGTGCCGTGAATGCCGAGGGCGCTTGACGTGCCCTACGCCCAGTGCCTCGTGCGGTACGACGACGACGAGAACTTCCAATGGCACCACAGGGTCCTCCTCGTCAAGGGGCCGGACCAATGGTGGGTCTGGGTCACTCCCGACGGGGAGATCGCGGCGGCCAACCTGGGTGGCTTCCGCGTGTGCGCCCTCCAGCGAGGGGGCGCCTTCCCCGACCGCTACCGGGGCAACATCTACGTGTTCGACGATGCCGATGTGGACGCCGAAGAGATGCACCAGTACTACCGCGAGGCGCGGGCGCTGGGGGACATCCTCGGGTACCCCGCCTCGGCCGCCCCCCTCGCCCGGGACGAGCGCTGGTTCGTCTCGGACCCGACCTCGCCCCACTACGGCGAGGAGGTGCCCGCGGCCTCCGTGGGCAACGACGAGGTGCTCATCCGCCGGGGCGAGGTGGGCCTTGTGCTGATCGACGACGTGTGGCAGACGGCGGTGCGGGTCGAGGCCGGCGGCTCCTTCGAGGAGTGGCAGGCTCGGGCGCGTGGGGGTCCTGGTCGGGACCCGCGCATCGCAGGCGACGAGCGGGACGAGGAGAAGGATCGCTTCATGAGCTTCCGCACCTCCGTCTCGAAGATGCGAGAGCAGGCCATCCCTGGGTGGCCCCTCAAAGGGAAGCGGGCTACACGCGAGGCCTGCCTCGCTCTTCGGGATGCCGGACAGGAGGGTTGGGACGAGCACCACACGACGTGGGTCAGGAGGTCCGGCATCCCGGAGAAGAGCAACACCGCCCGCGAGCACCGGATGCTCTGCTCCGTGCTCCGCATCATGCAGCAGTTCGACCAGCTCGACCTCTACAACGTGGCGGGGGTGGAGTACATGGTGCGCCGCTTGAAGCAGCTCGAGGCTGCCACCAGGCGCAACCCGAGGCAGCCCGACTTCGACGGGCTCGACGTGGTGCTGGACGCCGCCATCGACGAGTCCGGCGGCTTCGTGCTCCCGGCCTTCGACGCCTGGGTCGGCGAGCAGCAGCGGTCCGAGGCGGCCATCATGAAGGCGGGGAGGCAGTGGCGGGAGGAGACTTCGGCGGGCGGCTCGAAGGACAAGCCGCCGAAGCACCCCAAGAAGGAGGGCAGCGGGTAGGCGGGCGCGGGGCCCCCTGCCCTGCCGTCCCAGCCCGCGGGCTCACCGCCCCGCGCCGCTGGGCCGGCCCTCTCGGCGTGGGCTCCTCCACGTCGGCAGTTTTGTTTTCATCGGCATGGCTCGTCGCGATCATCGTCGTCACGGTGAGCCTCTGCCACTTCCGGTCCCGCAGCCCTCCGGGTTCGTGGACCTGGCCGACGCGCCGAGGTATCTGGCCCTCCGTGCCGTACGTCGTCGCTGTCGCGAACACCGACTTCGGGAGGCCGTTCGATCGGTCAACGACCTCTCCCGTGCCTCGGTCCACGGGTTCGGCAGCGTGCCAGCCCGTGGCTCCACCACGCCCGGCGCGCCCTCCGCCACGCAGGCCAGCTGCCTCGCTCACCTGCGTCGCAACATCGGCCGGCACGGCCCACGGCCGCCTGGGCTCACACCTCGCGGAGCCCTTCAGGAGCTCCTCAAGTCCGACTCGCTGTACGCCGGGGCGCCCTCCAAGGTCGCACCCTACAGTGAGGACAAGCTCAAGTTCTGGAAGTCGAAGATCGTCCCGAAGCGCGTCGAGGACATCTGCCCCGACTTCGTCGTTCGCGCCTTCGCCGACCCCGATCGGTACGTGCGGAAGCCGGACAGGGTCTTCTTGGCTGATGCGGAGGGGCTCGACCCCATCGTGCCCTACTGGGACCCTCACCTCGCTGGCTCGCCCGACGCGCGGGTCAGGTTTGTCCGCCGCCTGGCGGAACGAGGTCTTGTCGGCTACCGTCGGCGCATTCGTGCTCGCGTGGGCTGCTTCTTCGTCGAGAAGAAGGGGGGGTTCATCAGGCTCGTGGTCGACGCCCGCGAGACGAACCGGACCCACTGGAGTCCACCGCACGCTGCCCTCGGGACCCCGGCCGCGCTGGCGGAGCAGGACTGGTCGGACGCTGCCCTGGGAGCCTCCGACGCGACCTCGGCGCCCGCCATCTACGGTGCCTCGCTCGACCTGGCCGACAGCTTCTACCAGTTCTGCTCGGACGCCCTCGCCGAGGACTTCGGCATGGACTACCCCGAGCCCGCGTCGGTGTACGGGGCGACGCACGTCTGGGAGGACGGCCGCCTCATCCCCGTCGGCGCCGACGTCGTGGTGTTCCCCGCCTTCCGTGGCGTCGCCATGGGCTGGAGCTGGGCCCTTTGGGTCGTTCACTCCTCGGTCACTTCGTGGGTGGGTCACGCGCTCGCGGGCGGGCCTGCGAGCCTCGTCTTGGACCGTCAGCCGCCGCGCCCGGCGGCCCCTGGCAGGCCCGCCGGCTCCGTCTACGTCGACAACGTGGGGATCCTGGGTCTCTCCGCCGCCGATGCCGCGGCGGGCCTGGCCAGTGTCATGGAGGAGCTCGACCGCCGGGGCATCGTGTACCACGAGGTCTGCGAGCCGTCCCTCGAGTTCGGTATGGTGGGCGTGGTGTTTGATGGCGTCCGTCGGACTCTGCGTCATTCCGACGAGCGGGCCTGGCGGCTCTACCTCGCCTGCCTGGAGCTGGAGCGCCCGGGCGTGCCCCGTGCCGCGTGGCAGGTGCGGGTCGTCCTCGGGCACTTCATCCAGCACTGCCTCCTCCTGCGGCCGGCCATGTCCATCTTCCGCCACCTCTACAGGTACGTGGACGAGTGCCGGCTCGGGCCGCCTTCCCCTCTACCGAGTCCCGCTCGACAGGAGGTCCGCGTCTTCCGAGGGCTCATCTTCCAGGCGGTCGTCGACCTCGCCGCGCCCGTGTCGGACATCGTGCTCTGCTCCGACTCCTCCGAGGCGGGCTACGCCCTGCACCGCCGGCGCTGCGACCCCGAGGCGGTGCGCCGACTCGCGCGCCTTCGGGAGCGCTGGCGCTTCACGCCCGACGAGAAGCGGCCCGAGGCCCTGGAGGACGACACCTACACGCCCGGCTGGCTTCCTGGCGCTGGAGGGGTGCTCGGTGAGGGGGGCCCCAGCTGCGGCATCGCGACCTGGGCCCCGCCGCCGAGGAGGGCCGACGAGCGGCCCCACGGCACCGTGCGGGCTCGGGTTGCACAGGCACCGCGGCGCGCGACCTTCGAGGACATCCCCGACGAGCTCGTCGCCCCAGACGCCTGGTCGCTGGTCGTGGAGGGTGCTTGGCGGACGCGGGCGCCCATCCATATCCTGGAGGCCCGGATCGCCCTCGCGGGGCTTCGGCACGCCTCCAGGAGCCTCGAGTGCCACGGGCGCCGCGTCCTCAGCCTCGGGGACAACATGGCCGAGGTGCTCTCGACCGAGAAGGGCCGCGCCGTCGACGTCGGCCTCGGCTCCGTGTGCAGGCGCAGTGCCGCCATCCAGGTGGCCACCGGCATCCGCTGGCGGCGCCGATACCTCGACACAGAGAGGAACGTCAGCGATGGTGGTTCGCGGAAGGCCCTGCAGGGGTTGTACCGCCCTGGGCAGCGTCGCGTGGGACCTGGCGCCGGCGCCGCTGGGGTTGCGGGACGGCCTGGTGCGGACCCGCCCCCGCCGCCGCCCCTGGGACAGGCTGCTGGCGCTGCGGGCCCCGCTCGGGCTGCCGGCGCCTTGGCGCCGCCCGCCGTCGCGGGGGACCCAGCGTGCCGACGAGGGGGGAGGATTCAGACCTCTGCCGTCACACCCCTCGGCCGCTCCCCCGCGACGGCCCGCCGAGGCGCCCCAGGCGCGTGCCGGCCCCCCCGCGTGACGTGCTCCTTCGGCGAGGCCGGCAGGGGCCGCGCAAGCCCGCCTGGCTCGCGCCCCCGCCGGGCCTCCCGCCGCCCTCGGTGGTTTGGCCGAGGCGGCCGCGTGGCGGCCACGCTGTCGCAGGCGCGGGCTCAGCCCGCCGCCGGCCGCCGCCCTGTCGTGGCTCGGCCGGCCGCTGGGGCCGGTGTGGGCCCAGGATGCAGCCAATTCGAGTGGATGAAACGCCAGTTCACGGTCTGTCTCCTCGGCCTCCTCCTACGTCTGCGATCACTACGCCGACCGCTGCGCGGGCTCCGCGACCCCGGGCTGCCTTGGAGGTCTTCTCGGGCTGCGGGCGCTGGACCGGTGCCCTGGCCCAGGCGGGCCTCGTCGTCGCGGCCCCCATGGACATCAAGCACGGGCCCTGGTGCGACCTCCTCAACCCGAAGGTCGAGTCTCAGGTGCGTTCCTGGATCACCTCCCGGGCCGTCTGGTTCGTCCACTTCGGCACCCCGTGCACCCCGTGGTCCATCTCTCGGCGAGGGGCTCGCGAGGTCTCCGCCATCAGGGCAGCCCGTCGGTGCGCTCACGTCACGGTGCGTCTCGTGGAGGTCTGCAGCCGCTACGGGATCCACTGGTCTCTGGAGAACCCTCAGTCCTCGGGCCTCTTCCGATGGGCCCCGCTCCGGAAGTTCTTGGACCAGCACGCGCGCTCCTGGGCTACCTACCACTGCTGCCGGTTCGGCGCGCCTTACAAGAAGCCCACCACTATCGTCTCAAGTCTGGGGGCCCTGCACGACATCGGCCTGCTCTGCGAAGGGGGCCACAGGCACGAGCACTTGTCTGGGAAGGTACGTGTCCGTGCGTCCGCGGGAGGGCTCAAGTATCAGTGGAAGACCACGTTGGCCGGCGCGTACCCCCCGGGCGCCTGCCATCTCGCTGCCAGCATCCTGTCAGCAGCAGCGCCGCGCGGCGCCAAGAGGCCAGATGGTGCTCCACTACTCGAGGAACGATGGCAGGCTGATCTCTGCCGGGCGGCGGGCTGCGACTTCGGTCCTCGGGCGCTCCCGTGCCCGACCTGCCCCTCGCGCTGGGCCCCGCTCTGGAGGTCGGACGCCGAGCAGTGGGGCGGCGTCTGGGGGCCCCCGAGGCCCCCCGCTGGAGGAGGCTCCGTCCGAGGGCCGCGGGCCAGTGCGCCGGCGCCCCGCCGCTGCCGCGGCCGCGCGGCGGCCTCGCGTCCGGCGGGAGCCGGCTGACTACAACCCTGGCTTCCTCCGGCGCTCGAGGGTGACCGCCGCGACCGCCGAGCGGTACCACGCCAGCCTGCACGAGTTCGCCGCGCAGATGGGCCTGGACCCGGCGCGCTGGACCGCCCGCGACCTCCCTGCCGTCGACGCCGCCCTCGACCGCTTCCTCGAGGAGCTCTTCGTAGCCGAGCGGTCGCGGGGCGATGCTCGGTATGCGCTGGCGGCTGTCGCCGACCACTTCAACGTCAGCCTCCGCCAGCCTGGGGTTCTCCCGCTCGCTCGCGCTGCCATGGCTGGCTGGGGCAAGCTGGAGCCTGACTCGACTTCGGATCCCCTCCCGTGGTCGGCCGCGGTGCTGATGGCGTACCACCTGTCGCGGACTGGCGTCGAGTCTGACCTCGAGGCCGCCCGCGGCCTCGTTGTGCAGTTCGACACCTACTTGCGGCCCTCGGAGCTGGTGCTCATGCCCCTGGTCGCGTGCTTCACGCCGGGCATGCACGCTGGGGTTCACTACAACAAGTACGGGATGGTGGTCGCGCCGTCCAGCCAGGTGGCCGGCCAGCTCATCGGCATCCGTACCAGCAAGACCGGCGTGCAGGATGACACCGTCCTCCTTGATGAGGCCAGCCGTCCTGGCGTAGCCGCTGCCTTCGCCGCGCTCATCCGCCAGGCCCGCCGTGCCCGCTCGCAGACGCTGCTCCCTAGCCACACGTATGCCTCGTACAATAAAGTGCTGCAGCGGGCCGCCCGGGCCGTTGGCATCCCTTTCAAAGTCACGCCTCACCTCGCCAGGCACGGGGGGCCCAGCGAGGACTTCCTCCGCCGTGCCAGGACGCTGCCCGAGATCCAGGCGCGCGGGCGCTGGGCCTCGTTTCGCAGCGTGCAGAGGTATGAGAAGGCCGGCCGCCTCCTCGCGGCCATCCGCAAGCTTCCGCCTGCTGTCCGGTCCGCTGCCTGCAAGGCCGAGGCTCGCGGTCTCTCTTTTCTAGCGTGAGTAGTTTCTTTGCGGCCGTGGGCCAGTGGAGTGTTATGGGAATTTCTCCCCAGCTGCTCTCCAGTCTGTGATATGGGACTTGGTTGGCCGACGCCTTTTCGGCCCCGGCGTTCCTTGACCTCAGACGCCGGCGGCCCCTCGGAGTGGCTAGCCTCTCTCTCACACAAGTCGCCAGCGACGTGGTCGCCTGGAGAGTGGAAAATACATCGTCCAGGTGCGACGGGCCGTGGCCCGACCGTTCCCCTCTCGCCCTGTCGATCTCTCCGTGGCGGCCTCCCTGGTGGGGGCATTATACTAGTCAACATTGTACGTGCTCGCGCGCTATGTGTTGTCCAGCGGGCCTCCCCACCGTGCGCCGTACCAGGATACGGCTGAACAGAACTCTCTGCAGCCCCTCTTTGCTCCCCGCCCGCGTGCCACCCTTTGCATATAGGTACTGTTAATGTTCTGTTAATGAGCTGCTGGACTTGGTTGGCCGACGCCTTTTCGGCCCCGGCGTTCCTTGACCTCAGACGCCGGCGGCCCCTCGGAGTGGCTAGCCTCTCTCTCACACAAGTCGCCAGCGACGTGGTCGCCTGGAGAGTGGAAAATACATCGTCCAGGTGCGACGGGCCGTGGCCCGACCGTTCCCCTCTCGCCCTGTCGATCTCTCCGTGGCGGCCTCCCTGGTGGGGGCATTATACTAGTCAACATAAACATAAATTGTCGCAGCTCCGCGCGCTAGGGAGGGAGGTCCAGCGCAGATCCAAAGGATCCGCGCGGAGCTCCGACAGTTTATGCTTGCGCGATGTTTGCGATCGAGGAGATCACTAAATCAGCCACCTGCTGGTCGGAAGGTGGGCATCGTGGAGGACCAGGGGAAGCGACCCCCAGTACGGTCGGACCGAGGTATAAGATCGAGGTTGGCTCGGGGAGGGTACCCTAAAGCTCTGCATGCTTGTTGGATGTGCTTGTGCATCCTGGGGGGGGGACATCCTCGAATGTTCTTCAGTTTTGTCAAGCGGAGGGCTGCCAGTCTGAAGTCGGTTTTTGGCTTTCCATTTCTGCTCTTTCAGCGCTGGGAGTACCAGGTTATTCGTCTGATTCGAGTATGACGTTTATATTTTCCTCCTGGTGCAACTGCTCCTGCGCCGTTCCCGTGACACCTGCCTTTGTCTTTGTTTGCGTGTCCAGGGTTCTTGGTTTGGGCCTGGCAGACTGTGTGAGGAGTACAGGTATCATGGCGCCAACATCGCAGAGCGGATGTCGTTCGGAAAACGATAGGGTAGGCCGGCGGTGTCCTGGAGAATTCCGTTCTGGATTTCGAGGTGAATTTCGTGCGGTGTTTTCTGGCCAGGAATGAAGACCCCCGACAAATCCACGCGAAGTTCACTTCGTTTCTCGCTCGCCGCTTCGGGCACACGTCCACGCAGAAATCCACGCAGCAATCCGCTGCAGCACGTCTGCAAGGCTGGTGCAGTGACAGGTGCTGCGCCACTCCTCGCGGAGGCGAAGACCGCCGCGAGGAGGAGGAGGGGGAGGAGGAGGAGGAGGAGGAGGAGGTGTGGAGGAGGAGGAGGAGGAAGAGGAGGAGGAGGAGGAGGAAAGTAGGAGGAGGAGGGAGGCGGAGGAGGAGAAGGAGGAGAAGGATGAGGAGGAGGGAAGGAGGAGGATGGGAGGAAGGGGGCGGAGGAGGAGGAGGAGGAAGGGGGGCGCCCTCCTGGCCCGCACCGCGAGCGCGCGCGCCGCTCCGGAGGGGCCCCCGCGGAGGGCCCCGCCCGCGCCCCGCGAGCGCCCGGAAGCCCCTGAGCCTCGGCGCCCGAGCCTCCCTGCGACAAGGGTTTGGGCGGCGCGCACCAGGGGGCGGGGGGGCTTCTTAGAAGGAGGCTCCTCCTCCTCCTCCTCCTCCTCCCTCCTCCTCCTCCTCCTCCTCCTCCTCCTCCTCCCTCCTCTTCTTGGCGGTGTGCACAAGGGGTTGGGGGGTGGAGGGAGGGGGGAGGGCTTCTTAGAAGGAGGCTGCTTCGTAGAAGGCGCCGGCCTTACATCTATAGACAAGGCCCGCGCATTCTAAGGAGCAGGGGTGCTTCTAAGGAGCCCTCCCCTCCCCCACCCCCCTCTGCGCGTGCCTGAGAGTTGTCCACCCAAGGCCCAGGGAGAGAAATTAGGCATCTGCACAGAGATCCGAGGACATGATTCATGCCAATCCCGCAGTTTTTCCTGGAACTCGGCCTCCGGGGCCCCGGAACCAACAGGAATGGATCCTGGACGAAGGCCACTCCTAGGGAAGGAGGGGTCGGGACCTCTGTTCCGCGTATGGAAACAAACATCACATCGGCGGATGTCTGGGGAAACAAATTCTCAGGAAATTATGTTGGCCAAGGACCCAGCCATCTGCAGTTGCGAGTGCCGTCGTTGAGAGTGTATCGCCCCCGGTGGAGCTCCCCTATGGAGCCACGAAGCGCGTGAGGTGTGTGCCGAAATGCGTGGGCCGGTCGCATGCGAACGTGGCAACTGGGGCCCTCAGTGGAGCTGCCTATGGGGCCACGAACCGCTTGAGAGGCGTGCCGGAACGGGTTGGGCGGCCGCATGCGGACATGGCAACTGGAGCCTTCGGTGGAACTCCCTCCCTACGGGGCCGCGAAGCGTGTGAGGGGTGTGCCGAAATTGGTGGGGCGGCCGCATGTGGACATGGCCATTGGGGCCTTCGGTGGAGCTCCCTATGGGGCCACGAAACGCGCGAGGGGTGTGCCGAAGGGGCGGGGCGGCCGCGTCCTGGAGCCCTGCAGTGCTCTCCCTCCCGTTCGGTAAGTGGCCTCAGAGGCCCGCTTGCAGCGTGGCGGAGTGGACCGACGGTGCGCCGCCATGCCGTTGGCGAAACATGTTGTGATCTGACGCCGCCGCCTCATCATCACCATGAGCCGTCGGCTCATGTGTTTCTCAATGCTGAGCTACTGGCAAGTATATCGGAGCTCTTTGTGGGGCCATGAAACGTGTGAGGGGTGTGCCGAAACTGGTGGGGCAGCAACCTGCGAGCATGGCCATTGGGGCCTCAGGTGAAGCTCCCCGTGGGGCCACGAAGCGCGTGAGGGGTGTGCCGAAGCGGGCGGGGCCGCAGCGTACGAACATGGCCATTGGGGCCTTCGGTGAAGGGTGTGCGGAATGTATCGACATGCGAAGGGCAGAGGCAGGGAGGGGACGAGGGAGGGGAGCATGGAGGGGAGAGGACAGGAGGGGAGTGGGATGAGGGAGGAGGAGAGGAGAGGAGGAAAGAGGACCCAGGGCGCCGTCTTGTCAAAACGAGGGCCCAACACCACAGGATGGTTGGGAAGGATTGGGAATCCTGGTGTCCCCCTATGGGCCCCTTCAAAAACGCCGTTCTACTCTCGAAGGCTTCTGGGGCCTTTTTTGGGCGCTCCGAAAACCAACAGGGCGAGCATGCGGAAACCGTGCAGAAACCGAACGCGCCGGAGTGCTCCGATCTCTCGCTCCGGTGCTGAGCAATCCCTGGAAGGTCCAAGATCGGGATCAGTCGCTCCAGAGCGTTCCGGAACGTCTTGAGAGGGTCGCGGCACCCGATGCATCCTCCCGAAGGGTTCCAAAGGGGATTTTTGGGGAGGGGGTTCTCCAGGAGGGGTCTCCCAGGGGCTTCGCACCCCCTGTTTTGACGAGGTTCCGAGGCCCCTGGGGGGCTCTCTGGAAAACCCCTTCCCCCCAAACCCGCTTTGGGATCCTCCGGATCCTCCAGAGCCGCCGAACATCTCTCCTCGAAGGCAAAAGCAGTTCCGATCCGATCGATCCGACTCAATACCGATTCCGACCCCCAGAGGTCTCGACCCATCCCCTGGGGCTGGCTTTCCATCCCGAGTCGTTTTGTTGACGGTCCCGGGGCCCGGCGAGGGCCTCCAGGGGCCGACAACAGAAGAAAATGTCCGCCATGATTTTTTCCTGGCCCGCCCGGTCCGATTCGATTCCGATGTTTTTGGGCGTCGCGCAATGGGGAGGGAGGGGGGGCGATAAATGGGGGGGCAGCGAGGACTGCAGAAAAGGGGCCCTTGAGGGCCCCTACATGGGGCCCCAAAGGGGGCCTTTCGGGTCCGAGAAGTGCACCATTCTCCTCCCACATGCACCGCCCCCCACTAGGCGACGCCTAACGAAAACACATGCAAACCTCCTGTCGTGTTTTTGTTCGTGGCCCGCCCAGTCCGATTCCATTCAGATATTCCGGCGAGCCGACGTTCGAGCAGGACCCGACCGTCCCGGCATTCCTAGTTAACGTAGGCCTGACCACGAAATTTTGTTAGAATAGAAGATTGTTCGAACAAAACAAAAACAAGGTTCTTAGAACATCGAACCGACGTGTCACAACAAGGCAGTTTCAGCCAGACGTGTTCTAAGAACATTTCGCGCAGACCACAGAACTTGTTCTCAGAACGTTCTTTGGTGGGCCTATATCACCGAGCGCGCTCCACTACTCGCAACGTGCCTGCTCGCAAGCGCCGGACAAGCACATGCCTTCGTGTACGGGATGCATCGTACATCCCCTGCGGCGGCTCCAGGCCATCTGCAAGCAGTTCCTGTGCGAGTCGTGGAGCGCGCGTGCCCACTTGCAGGCACGCCCGGGCGCCCCGCCACTGCTTGAGATGCGGCCCGGAGGTGGCCGCGGGCGTGGACCGCCTGCTGCAGGCCCGCGCCCTGGCGGACGACGCGGCCGTGGCCGCCGACGCCCGCGGCCTCGTGGCCGCCACGCTCGGGCGCGGCGCGGTGGCCTGAGCCGCGAGCGCCGCCCGCCCGCCCTGGAGACCCGACGCTCCAGGCAAAAGTCGGGGCGGGCTGACAGCCTCACGAGGGGCCTCAACGAGGGGCCCCAAGAGGGCCCCTATAAGAGGGGCCCAGGCTCACCCCGGCGCGCCCGGCAGCTGCAGCAGGCATGCCGTGTGCCCACGGCGGGGCGGGCGGCTTTTGGCCGTCTTCGGCCTCGGAGGGGCCCTCGCCGGGCCTCGGGATCGTCGAGAAGCGACTCGGGGCGACGCGGGGTGCTCCCCAGACCCCCTTCGGGTCAGGAACAACTCACGGCTGGAGGCTTTCGCTGTTTTCGGCCTCTGGGGGCCCGGATCGGGCCCCGGGACCGTCAACAAAAAACAGCCCGGGATGACAAACGGGCCCCCCCAAAAGGGGGTCGAGACCTCCGGGGATCGAGGTTGCGACAAAGTCCTGGCGCCGGGGGTGTGGGTCCCGCGAGGGGGCGGGCGGGGGACCCTGGAGTCCGCGCCGGGCCTCGGGCTCCGCCTCGGTCAGGAGGGGCAAACAGACACAGGCACCATAGCAAGGCTGAACGACTTTCGAAGGTGCCCCTTGCATCCTTCCTTCTCGGCCCATCTCTGGCCCCTTCAGCTGGCCGCGCCCCGCTCGCAAAGTGTCCGCATGGCCGTCCAATGCCCTTGTATCCTTATCGTGTGTCCGTATTCTACGGGTTGACTGGAATTGTCGGTTCCCGCAAGCGTGTGGGATCAGAGGGGGATGTATGGGGGATACGAGCACCCAAAGCATGTGGAGAAATATGAGGCACCCTGGAACTTGTGCCTCTTTGCTTGTGTCTCCCTGGGCCCTTTCACTCGGGCTCGCGCTTGCGCTTCGGCTCGCGCTCGGACTCGGGCTCGGGCTCGGCGGGCTCGGAATCGCGGTCGGGCTCGGGCAGCGAGCCCAACGGTTTTTGTTCCACTGGTTCTGTCCTGCACTTTGCTCTCCGGTTTGGGCGCTGTTTTTTTTATCCAGTCCCGTCGCCGTTTTTTACGTTTCCGGCTCCCGCTCCACTCCTGGAGCAAGTCCTTGTCTCGAGGAACAGCTGTTTTGCGGGTTCCAGATTCCAGGGGTAATTTTTGGATCACGGCAGCAGAACGGTCCTGCCGTTTCCGGGGCCCATTCAGACCAGGGCCCCCTTCCCTCATGCCGCTCGGGCGGACGGCAACAGCGCGCGGGCAGTAAGCGTCGGGGGACGGAGTGAGGAGCGCAGGAAGGTGGCCCTCAAGGGGCCCCGGATGTTCCCCTGACCTGCCGCCACGGGCCCAAGACGTGCACGAGAGGCGCACGTTTCCTGACCCCTCCCGCCCATGGAGGAGCAAAAAACGGCATACACATAATTTCCTGGTGATCCGCGTGGATGTCTCGGATCGGCGCTGGACCCCCCACCCTGGCGCCCGGAGCGCGCCAGGGCTGGAGGCGCAGCCAGAGGGGGCCCAACGCCGATCCAAGAATCTACGACCAAATGCGAATCCTACCCCTGCTGGTCCAATGTCCAAGCGACGCTGGGGTAACAGACACCCTCCCTGAGGTTCATTTGGCTGCAGACATCCTTCAAATTCTGAACTCCAGCCGGGGTTTTCAGAAATCCAGCCAACGTATGCAGGGGTAGGGTTCACAGCCTGAAGAAATCCGCGCGCAGGTTCACGTGTGCCTGCCTGAAGAGATCCGCGCGCGGCACAGGGAAATGTTGCTTCTGGAGCTTCTTGCTCCTCGAGCTCATGGCCCTCCTCGCCCGTTGACGAACGCCCGAGGCACGGGCCCCGGCGCTCCTCCTCCTCCTCCTCCTCCTCCCTTTCCTCCTCCTCCTCCTGGCCCTGCCTCCTCGGGGCTCCTCCTGGCCCCCCGGCTTCCGGTCGCGAATTCGGCAACGATCGAGCGAGCCGTCGACGTCTTCGAAACCCTCGCTTGGACCCCGACGCGCCGTCTCGTCGTCAGCGAACTTCGACCCGCCTCGGTCGCGACCGAAATTCGGCGCCCCCGAAATCCACGACCAGGAACTTTCAGTCGCAGGTGATCTGGGCTCCCAGGGCCAGCTCTTCGCCCGTCGTCTTCGGACAAGCCCGCGGCCAGGGGAGGGCTCCGGGGAGGCCAACCGCGGCGGAAAACCTCAGGACCCATTTCCCTCATGAGGACGCCAGGGGCAACGACAGGGGGGGTCTGGCGGCTCGCGGAGGTAGCGCATCGAGCTGGAATCGACGGTGCATCGCCGATAGATCGGTGAAGTGCCCTCGACAGCTCTCGAGATGACCTGGGAACGGGGCGCCGAGGCCATACTTTTCTGGGAGGGGGGTGGGGGGCCGGCAACGAGATCGGGCCTGCGGGCTTCCCGGCAGGGGCGCCTGCTCGGGGAGGGCCCCCAGGGTGAGGAGAGCCCACCACCATCATCACCATCATCACCATCAGCACCATCAGCACCATCATCATCATCATCATCATCATCATCATCATCATCATCATCATCATCATCATCATCATCATCATCATCATCATAATCATCATCGTCATCAGCATCGTCATCATCAGCAGCAGCATCATCATCAGCAGCATCATCATCATCGTCAGCAGCATCATCATCGTCACCATCATCATCATCATCATCATCATCGTCGTCGTCGTCGTCGTCGTCACCATCATCAGCGCCACAATCATCATCACCATACTCATCATCATCATCACCACCATCATCATCGTCCCTATCATCACCATCCTCATCATTTTTATTACTAGTGACATTCTGATTATCAGAAGCATCATCAGCATCGTCAGCATCATCATCATCATCATCTCGATCATCGACATCATCATCATCATCATCATCATCATCATCATCATCATCATCATCTCCATCATCGTTATCATCTTCGTTATCAGCATCTCTGCAAGCATTGTAATCATCATCATCAACATCGTAATCAGCATCACCATCAATAGTACCGTCGCCATCATCATCATCATCATCAGCAGCAGCATCATCATGATCGTCATCATCATCATCATCATCATCATCATCATCATCTTCATCTTTAGCATGATCATCATCCTCTTCCTTCTCCTCCTCTTCCTCGTCATCATCGTCATAACCATCATCAGCATCATCATAATCATCATCGTCGTCGTCGTCGTCCTGATCGTCATCGCCATCATCATCGTCATAATCAGCATTGTCATCGTCATCGTCATCATCAGCATCATTGTCATCGTCAGCATCATCATCGTCATCATCATCATCACCATCATCATCATCATCATCATCATCATCATCATCATCATCATCGTTATCATCATCATCATCATCATCATCATCATCATCATCATCATCATCATCATCATCATCATCATCATCATCATCACCAGCACCACAATCAAGATCGTCATCGTCATCGTCATCGTCCTCATCATCCTCGGGCACTGTCCGGCGGTTGGCAGGATGGAATCGACGAGGTCCCCAACAGATGCAACATACATCCATCCGATTCCTGTTCCCACAACTCGGAATGATCGTGTCCCCGGGGGGGGGGGGGCATGACCCGTCCCCGAGAGCGGGCGTTGAAACAAATATTGCAGCATCGCCAGAAGTCACCACCAGAACCCCAGACCTCGTCTGTCTGCGCCATTTTTCCGAGCCGGATCGAACTGTGAGGGTCTCGGGGCCCGAAGCAGGGCAAGAACGCCCGGCATTCAACAATCGCATCGCCAGGATCTCAGGGGCAGGCGGCGACGGTGGGGGGCCAGCCTGGGCCCCGCTTGGGGCCCGGTCGGGGCGGCCCGGCCCAGGCCGCGCAGCAAAAACTCGTTGCCGCACAAGCTCGACGCGCTCGACGCGGCTCTGGGCTTTCTGGCGCGGGTCTCTTCAGCCGGAGCGGCCCGGGGCGGCCCAGGCAAGCACTGTGCCGTCTACTGGGGCCCGGCTCGGAGGTGGGCCGCGCGCGGCGTGCTCTGGGCTTTTTGGCGTGGGTCTTTTCAGCTGGGGCGGCCCAGGGCGGCCCAGGCAAGCACTGTGCCGTCTGTTGGGGCCCGGCTCGGAGCCCGGGCCCAATTTCTCATGGCGCTAACATCGCGCAGCGGATTCGTTCGGAAAACAACAGGGTGGGCCCGGGGTGTCCTGGAGAAGTTCGTTCCGCATTTCGAGGTGAATTTCGTGCGGTTTTCCTGTGGCCAGGAGTGAAGACCAAAAAGAATCCGCGCGACAGTCACTTCGTTTTTCGCTCGCCGCTTCGGGCAAAAATCCACACAGAAATCCGCTGCAGCACGTCTGCAAGGCCGGCGCAATGAAAGTTGCACAGGAAATCCGGGGCCTGCCAAGAGGGGGTGATGACTAGGAGTGTGGGGGGTATCAGGGCGGGGGCCATGGTATCTCGCCAGATCTCATGACCTCCTCTTGTTATTTCAATGCGTTCCCGGCCCCTCCCCCCTGGTCCGCGCACATGCCTCGAGCCACGATTTGCGAACACCCCTCTTGGACGCCCCCCTTGTTGGACGCCCCCGAGAAATGCGGTGCAATCAAAAAGGGCGGCGCGTACGGCAGGCTTCAGCCTCAATTTTTGGCGCTCCGCGTACCCCCATCAGCGTAACCCGCTCCTGTGCGCTCTTGTGCGGAATTGAGGCCGTTGCTCGTTAGCCGCGTTTCTGTACGGTGCCTGGCACCCCTGCGCGCTCGCGAACAAAAAAAGTATCCCCATCAGCCCATCCAGAAACAATGCCCACTAGAGTCTCTGGGATGAGGAGTTTGAGGGGGAGGAGGAGGAGGAGGAGGAGGAGGAGGAGGAGGAGGAGGTGGAGGAGGGGGAGGAGGAGGAGGAGTGACGCAACAAGCTCGTTTTTCATGTCTGTGGGAGGAGGAGAAGGAGGAAAGGACGGCAAGAGGGAGAGAATGATGGGCAGGAGGCGCACGCTGATGTATAGTTACGTGAGCCTCTTGGAGGGCTTTTGGGACCTTCTTGGGGCTCTCTTGGTGCTGTTTCGGGAGGCTTGGGGCCACCTTGAGGCGAATTTTGGCCCAGGCCCTGTGGCTCACAGGGGGTTCCGGGGCTATACTCCAGCTGCTCTTCTTTTGCACTCTCTAGCCGTTTTGGCCCAAGCCATTCTGGATGCACCCCGCGCGCATGGACGCATGGCCGCCACGATCCCAGAGCTCGCGCGCCACGACCCCGCGGAGTCGCCCGCCATGAGCCCGGACCTCTTCTGGCAGAAGCTCTCCGAGCTCGCTGCGGAGTATCTCGGCCAGCCGACCAAAGTCTACACATTGTTCATTTCTTAGTATTAGAAAGTTCTTCGATTTCTTAGGGGCCAAGATCCTTTGATTTCTACTTGTTCTCGCACAAGTTTCTCGAGCTGCGTCCAGGCGGGGCGACGAGGAGGGCCCCGAAAAGGCCACCACGCCTCGAGCCCCGAGCCTCGATGGTCCCAGCTCGAGCCTCGATGAGCCCCCCGCGGAGGTACGAGAGCCTGCACGCGAGCTCCGCCGACCGCGCGGGGAGCCGGAGCCCCGGGAGCAGCCCGTGCCGCAGGAAGCGCCCCAGCCTTGCGACAAGCAGCGCCGGCCTCCAGCCCATGACGCCGGCGACCTCGGCCGACGTCGTGTTCGCGCGCGCCCGTAGCGTCGAGAGCAGCCCCGCGCCGTCGTCCCGCGGCGACGGCGAGGGCAGCAGCACACTGGGCAGCGCACTGGGCAGGAGCCCAAAGGCGTGGCGGCGCGAACCGCAAGGGGGGCGGCGCGAGTGGATCGAGGTCTCGAGGTCGAGTCTTTTCGTGCGTCTGCGTCGGTTCTCGGCGGCCTTCCAGCCTCGGGATGCTGTCCAGCAGCTGCGCCTCGCCGTGACCGCTTTGCAGGGGTGACTGGATCGTCCCAGAAGGGCCGCGAGGGACCCGAGATATGACCGGCAAGCCAGACGCGCAAGGGGAGTGGGCGTCCTGGCTAATTAGAAGACGGGGGGCGCCTTAGGAGGCAGGGACACCTTCTCAGAGGGGCCTGGGAGCCTCCTGAGAGGACCTCTGAGAGGCCGGGAGATCCTCTGTGAGAGGCCGCCCGCCCTCTGAGAATCGGATGCCCCGAAGATTGGTGTGGTGACCACACAGCGTGGTGAGTCAGTGGGGGTTCGGGGCCACCGGCCCCAGCCACGTGCAGAGGAAGGTATGGGGGGAGGGAGGAAGGCTTCTTAGACGCACCCCTGCTTCTTGGAAGGCGCGGAGGCCGGCGCCTTCTAAGAAACAGCATCTTTCTAAGAAGCCTTCCCCCCTCTGCGCGCCGACAACGAACACTTTTGGGACTCGGATCGTTCTCCAAGAACGTCGCGGGCGACTACGGGGGCCGCCGAGGTCCCAAAGCCGTGCGGTCACGGACCGTGCGGTAATGTCTTTGGAGGGTTCGAGGTCACCGTACGATCCGTCACCGCACCGTTTTGGGACACCCGGGAGAAGCGTCCCCCGACCTCTTATATTTGAGGCGGGGGTCTATCCATAACCACCGCCTGGGGGATCGATCTGCGGGAACCTCTGGGGCCAACGCATACCCGTATGCACCGCCCCCTGGGGCGTGGGACATCGGTTCCGCCCTCTGGGGTCCCCTGGCGGTGGATAGTTATGGATAAATCCCCGCCTCGCACTGCGGTCGGGAACTTTTGCTTGGTGGGTCGCGCCGCCGAGTCTGGCCCACCACGCCACGGCGCGACACGCTAGCCACGTCCTGGTCCGCAGGCGTCGACGTCCCGAGCCTTCCCCCGCCCCATGGAGCAGAGCGACACGCTATCCGCCTGCATGGCAGAGCGTGTCGCAGAGGCCGCTGCCGCCGCCACGTTACGGCGGGGGCGTTCGCGAAGGAATGTGCCCAGGAGGCTTCAGACCCTCAGGGATTCCTCATCCGATGAGGGCAGCGGTGATATCCATGGCCAAGCCTCAGCTGGTGCTCGATTGGCTTCCAGACCTTGGATTCCTTCTCTCGAACTGCATGAGCATAAGCTTTCGACGGTCCACGCGGACTTCCTGGATCTGCGCTGGACCTCCCTCCCTGGTGCGCGGAGCGCGCCAGGAGCAGCGCCAGAGGCGCCGCCAAGGGGCCCCAGTGCCCATCCGAGAGGTCCGCGCGGAACGTCGACAGTGCCGTGCCGTCTCCTTCCATGACCCCACGGGCTCCTGATCCGATGCCTTCACCGTGTGGCCCCCCAGGGAATGGGGAACGAGGGAAGGGGGCAGCCAGATGTCTCACATGCCTCTCTTTCCCCCGGCCAGCGGGGGTCGGCGGACCCCATGGGCTCCTGTTCCGATGCCCCGATCCTCGAACCTCGATCCTCAACCCTCGAACCCCGATCCTCGAACCTCGAGCCTCAACCCTCGAACCCCGATCCTCGAGCCTCGACCCTCGATCCTCGATCCTCGAGCCTCGATCTTCGAGCCTCGATCCTCGAGCCGTGGCCCGCGTGTCAGGAGGCCAGTCCCCCCCCCCCCCCTCCTCGCGCCGTCCCCCCCCCCTGGGTGCGCGCGTCGCCCAGACAGGTGCGGCGCGCCGTGAGCCTGATGCTGGCTCGGGCCGCGCGACCGCGCCGCGCGGGGCTGGGGCTGATGGTGCGGGCCGGCAGCCGGTCCTCGGGAGCGGCGAGCGTGCCCACATCCGCCAAGGGTCCTTAGTGTTGGCCCCCCCCCTTTCTCTCGGCGGTGAACCTCCTCCTCCTCCTCCTCCTCCTCCTCCTCCTTCTCCTCCTCCTCCCTCTTCCTCCTGCTCCTTCTCCTCCTTCTTCTCCTCCCTCCTCCTCCTTCTCCTCCTTCTCCTTCCTCCTTCTCCTTCTCCTCCTGCTCCTTCTCCTTCTCCTCCTTCTCCTCCTTCTCCTTCTCACTGGTCCTAAAACCTCCTCCTCCTTCTCCTCCCCCTTCCTCCTCCGTAGTCGTAGTGGTCGTCGGCGTCGTCGTCGTTGCGCGGCGGGTGCGGCGGAACAAAAATGATCAGTTACCCCCAGTGAGACCGCGGAACTAATAATTTGTTACCCTCTAATTGGGGGGGTCTGAAGGTCTTTCAGGGTTATTCACGCTCTCGCGGTCTGGATTCCCAGACATGCTCGCGTCGTGGAAAAGTCAGGGCGGGATGTTTCTTTTGCAGGTTTCGACCCTTGGCCCTTACCGGTCCCCTGGGCCGTTAAAAAACGGCCCAGGACGAAAAGCAGGTCCTGGGGAATGGGTCGAGACTTCTGGGGGCCGATGTTTTCGAACAAAGTATGACGTCCGGGGTCTGGGAACGTATCCATATCCACGCCCTCGCGGCCTGGATTCTGAGGCGCGATCCCGCGGATACACGGTGGTACGGATACGTCCCGCGCGGGGCATCCGCGTGAAGACGCCCCGTATCCGCGGGGTCGTGGCCCGATGGTCCGGCTCGCGAGGCCGCGGATACAGATAAGTTCTTCGCCCACAGGTCCAGCGGGGCGGGCTCGGGGACGGGATCTTTCGACGAGAAGAGCATGCAGGCATGCCCGTCGGTGAAGGAGGAGGACCTCAGAGGAGGAAGAGATGCCGATACAGTTACCCTTCCCTCTTTTTCGCCTCTTTGGACCTATTGGGAGGGCCTCGTCGCCACGGCCGGATTCGCCTCGATATTCTGGTAGCCCTGGAGAGGTCCGTGGAGTCGCGGCATCGGTACCGTCTGGTTGCCCCAGGACCGTTTCAACGCTGCCGTGCGGAGGACACAGGTCAGGGGCGGTAACTTCAAGGGGGGACAGGCTCAGGAGAGGATGCATCGACCCCCAGTCGCCCAGGGATCGCCGATAGGGCCCTGATAGCCTACCACGCCCAGGAACTTGCGGATTCGCGGTCGGACCCTATCGCTGATCTATCGGCGATGTACCGCCGCTTCAAGCTCGATGTTCCCCCCCTCCTGATCCAGTCCTCCGCTAAAGTTTCCTCTCGACAGATGACGATGAGAGTTAACACCCCGCCACCAGAAGATGTGAGGTTTCTCCACCGGTTGGTGAAAAGCCGCGGATTCAGCATTGTAATCGCCTGCCTGATCATACTCAGCACAGTGATGATCGGTATCGAGACCCAGATGCTTTCTAGCCTGTCGAGCGGTGGGTCCAGCTCAGATCAGTTGATACATATTTTGTCGGCAATTAACTACGCACTCACTTTGTTGTTCACAGTGGAAATAGTAGCCCGACTGTACGTGTTCAGGCTTGACTTTTTCGTTCACGAAAGAGTGTGGAATATCTTTGACGTTCTCATCCTGCTGCTGGCGCTTGTCGAGATTGCCCTGGAGTTCGTGGTGCAAGCGTTATCTGGCAGCAAGGACGACATCTTTGACAGCGGTGGCTCGGCGAAGGTCCTGCGCCTCTTCCGCCTGACTCGGCTCCTTCGCCTCGTCCGAACGTTTCGTCAGCTCAAGCCCCTGCGGCTACTGCTGCACTCGCTGTACTGCGCCGGCAAGTCTGTGATCTGGGCGCTCTTGCTGCTTCTCGTGATCGTGTACTCGTTCGGCGTCATTCTGACTCAGGCGGTGACGGAGCACACTGAGGGCGGCACGCGAGTCGAGGACCGGGCATTGACAGAACGCACCCCTAGACAAGTCGACTGAGGAAGCCTGCACGGGTTCATTCGACATGGACATTCGAGTGTGCTGGTGCAGTTTGCAGTCGGTTTCGCTCATCGACGTGCGTCTCGCCGGATACGTTCAGTTGTTTGAGAACGTCGATTAGCCACCCCACTGGGGTACACTCTGAATGCGGTGCCGTGCGCACTTGGAGTGACCCTGGCAGCTTTCACTAAAGGCCGTATTGCTAAAGCGGTTTCTATCCACACCCGAGAGGACCAGAATTTGTTGGCTTACTACGGGGATCTTTATCGGTCAATGCTGAGCCTCTGGTGGGCTGTGTCTGGGGGTATCAGCTGGAACGAGCTCACCGTCCCGCTCGAGGCCACAGGCAACTCGCTGTGGGTAACGCTGTTCTTGGTTTACATTGCCTTCGTCTATTTTTTTATTTTGAACGTTGTCACCGGGGTGTCGAAGACGCCTCCGGCGAACCACCGCCGCCCATTGCCTTTTTGAAACGCCTATGTGACCAAACATGAAGGCGAAGTCTTGCGAAGTTATGGGGCTACGTTTCCCCCCAGCCGTTGTGGAAGTCCCTGGGGGAAAACTTGTGGGAGGAAGAGAGGGGGGAGGAGCAGGAGGAGGACCGGAGTAAACCCAAGAAGCATCGAGGATTTTGAAGCACACGCTCCCGTCCCAAGTCCTCTCACACGTCACCACAAGCCTCCCTTTCCGCTTCGAGAAGCGTCCCTTTGAGCGGCCAGCACCCGGTGGCCTGCCATTCTGGCGAGGGCCCCGCTTTGAAAAGGAGCTGACTGCCTTGCATCCTTCCAGCGAGTAATCCTCCTCCTCCTCCTCCTCCTCCTCCTCCTCCTCCTCCTCCTCCTTGCATCCTTCCAGCGAGTAAGAGGGAGCGGGCAAAGGTAGGACCAGAAAGTTCGAAGAGGTGCCCAGCGATATCCCCGCTTGTTTTTGCGACTGGCCGCCACAAGTGTTAACCTATAGCATTGGGTGTCGAAGAAGTCTCAAGCCACAGTCCCATTTCCCCCATCAGGCTTGCCTAAGGGATTCTTACTTGGTTGAAAGTTGGTGGCTCCTATTGTTAATTTGCCCCTTGCTCGGAGGTTCTTCGGGTTCCTCGGGTTCCTGCCCCAAGCGCCCCCAAGCAATGGCAAGCAAGGCTAAGCAATGCCGAGCACTGCGACCATCCAATAGGAAGCTTTCCCCTAATTGGGGTCGCGCCAGGTTCATTTGTACAGGTGCCGCCCTCCATGCGTGCTTCTGGTGAAGATGTCCCAGGTTCTAGTCTTACAGTTACAGAGCGAACGCACAATCTTGCAGCGGAACCGCCCTTCATCAGCACAGCCTTTGTGCATGTCAGGAAGATTTGCAGCGACAGCCCCACTTTGGCACTGAATCGTCACCAGTCCTTGTAACTACTGCAAGCCTTTGGCACAGAAGTGGGCGGCAACAAGGCGAGGATCCCGTTTTGAAAAGGAGCCGCCCTCAATCCTTGAACATATTGCAAACCTGTAAGACGAATGTGGGTGGCCCTACGGCGAGCGCCCCAATTTGAAAAGGATTCGCCCTCAATCTTCGAAGTTGTCGCAAATTTGTAAGACGAAGTTTCGCGGCCCTACGGCGAGAGCCCCATTTTGGAAAGGAACCGCCCCCCATCTGTGAAGCCCTGGCAAAGCTTACGACGGATGTGTGCGGTGCTACCTCATTTTGACCACGCCCCCTTCAATCCGTGAAAGCGCCGCGATATGTTACGACCAGTGCGCGCGGCGCTAAGGCGAGAGCTCCATTTTGATAACGGCCCCCCTTCATCCTTGAAGCTTCTGCGAACTTCAAGCTTCAGGACCCTAAGTGGTGAGGGAGTTTCAGGCGAAACGCCCGGCATGCCCTGCCGACACGTTTGATAATGCGATAGGAAAATGCTGCTTATCAGGACAATGGATGGAGGAGGAGGAGAAGGCAAATGAGGCCTCTTGTGGTCTCCTGGGGCCTCCTGAGGGCCTCTGTGGCCTCTTGGGGGCCTCTTGGGGGCCTCTCGAAGGCTGGTGGGGGGGGCTCTTAGGAGCTTCGTGGCTTTCGGAGGCAGTCTTTGGGGCCTCTCTGGGCCATTGTGGGGTCGTCTTTGGGTGATCTGGGGCCGACATGGGGCCCTTTTGGAGCAGTCTTGGGGTGGCTCTTGGGCCGTCTAGGGCCCCTCTTGGCCAGACTTAGTGCCCCTTGGGACCTTTGAGGCCGTCTTCGGCATAATTTGGAGGCCTCTGGGGCTGTCTCCGGATGTTGGAAGCCCGCAATGGCGAGAACGCGAAAACGATCGAACAGCCACCGGACAACCAGTGATTTTGGCCTTCTGGAGGACCTCTCGGAGCCCCCCTGGGCAATGTAGAGGGACTTTGGCCGTCTTGGGCCTGATTTGGGCCGTGTTTGAAGCATTCTGGGGCCATCCTAGTTTCTCTTGGGGCCATCTTGGCAGTCTTGGCAGCGTCTTGAGCCGTATTGGAGGCAGTGATAGGTCATCTTTGGATTGTTTATGGCATTTGCCCGTATATCTTGGGGCATCCGGGGCACTTCAGGGTAGTTATTTTGGAGGCATCGAGGGAAATATGTTCGGACAGGCACACAAGGCCCCCTCGCGTTCCCCCTTATGGGGCCCTTTGCAGGCCTCTTAGGCCGTCCTGGGGCAGTCAGTCTTGAGACCTCCTGCGCCATCTTGGAGCGTTGAACGCTCAAATCACTCAAAACCCGAAGCGGCCAACTGATTTGACTTCTTGGGTCCCTCCTTGGGGTCTTCTTAAGACTCTTGGGGCGTCTTGGGGGCTTCTTGGGCCGCCTGGAAGGCATCTTGGCCCGTCTTGGCGCCCACTTGGACCGACTCAGAATCCTGACGGACCGTCTTGGGCCTTCTTCGGACCCTGTTTGGCTGTCTTCGGGATCTCTGGCTCTCCGGGCTCAGGAGCAGTCAGGCGGCACACCCAAGGAGCCACACGGACAGCCCTGGAAATTCCTGCAACTCAAGGGTCTGCGCCCTTTTACCGAGGGTCGCGAGCAAGAGCGGGTGGATCGATCACCCACAGCGCCAGCCCGGCTGGCCGCCGACGCGCCGAGATGCAGATCGCCTGCTGCAAGGTGAGGGTCGCCATCATCGGCCGGTCTTTCGACCACACAAACGGCTTCCTGCGCTAGCAGGCGGCCTTCTTCCTGTCTCCACTCCAGAGTTAGGGTGATGACAGCCACCAGCTCTATATGTATCTCGAGCACCCCAAACGGAGAACTCAGCGGGACCTGAGGAGACTTCATCCTGTGCCCACGGCACACGGCACGGCGGCGGATTCTGTCAGAACGCTATCGAGGGTGCTCAACAAGACCTGGAGCTGACCATTGAAGCTCAGCTCAGGGAGAAGAACATGTACGCAAACCGCCTGAGGATGCTGTTCGGCGAGATGAACGAGTTCTCGCAGGATGTGAGCGAAGGGCTGACAGCAGCCGAGATCCACTTCCAGCTGGCCAAACCAAAGGTGCAGTCATGGTTCAAATTTGCAGAGGCCGCATTTCAGTTTGGCACACGTCACAGATTACATTAGGTAAGGGTCAGACCCTCGACTGCCGTGCCGCGACGCGGGGACAAGGATTGGGGATGTCGTGAAGGTTCCTGGTGGTCCCCAACGGCCTCCGAAGGGCCATCACGAGCTCCGACACCTTTGTCCTCGATGTTCGATCCTGCGGTCGATCCTCATGGCGGGAGGATGCGGCCCCTATCAAGTCCGCCTGCGCCTCGTCGAGAGACTCCGGGGGTTCCGCCACGCCCCGCGGCTCGGGCGGCGGAGGAGGGCCCCCCCTTCCACATCCACGGCCCCCGCGCGCTTCCTGGGATCACGGAGGCCCGTCACGTGTGTGACACCTCGCGTCCCGAGAGGCGCTGCCGGGAGAGCCGCCACACGAGGGACGGTCTGCCACGTCGTGTTCGGAGACTCTGGCCCTTCCTCTTCCCTCACCTCC
The DNA here is from genome assembly GCA_963575745.1 of Prorocentrum cordatum. Taxonomy (NCBI): domain Eukaryota; class Dinophyceae; order Prorocentrales; family Prorocentraceae; genus Prorocentrum; species Prorocentrum cordatum. The sequence continues at coordinate 11,388 of CAUYUJ010020108.1, read as the reverse complement.
TCGCGGCCTCGCAGGTCCTTTGCAGATTCGCAGCTTTTTGTATGCCTCGCAGTTCATATGCACGTCTGCATGTCTACGGGAGGCCATGGCCTCACCCACCTGGTCTTAGCAGGCCCGGACAGCTGTGCGATGTGGTGATTCGCTCGTTCGTTCGTTCTTCCCTTACCTCCTCTCTTGGGGCCTCTTGGGGGCCTTGCCGAGGCCTCTCGGGGGCGTGCTCGGGGCCTCCGGAGGCCTCTTATAGGGGGCTCCTTGGGCTGTCTTAGGGCGCTCTTGGGCAGTCTGGCGCTTTTGCAGTCCGTTCGGGGAGCCTTTCTGGACCGTCGTGGGGCTTTATTAGTGTCCTCAGTGGTCGCACTGGGTGTGTGTGTGTGTGTTATATCTATATGTATAAAGTATCGGAGGTTGGGGGGTGAGATCGCAGTGAAACGGAGACCCCCCACCGGGAAATCGGTTTCGGTTTCGTGTTTGTGTCGTGCGTGCGGGCGAGGCGAAGCTGCGCGTGATCGTCCTGTAGCTAGGCCGAAGTAGGAGCGAAAGTCCGTTCCCGTCCGCCGGTGGCTGGGAGGTGTCCCAGTTGGGCTGGGCGGTGTCCCGGATGTCCCAGGTGTCAGTAGGAGCGAAAGTCCGTGTCCCCTCCGCCGGTGGCCGGGAGGTGTCCCAGTTGGGCTGGGCGGTGTCCCGGGTGTCCCGGGCGTCCCGGCGCTAACGCATGTCACCAATTTCATAATTCATTGTTTTCGGCGCCTGCGAAGGGCTTCCTTAACCAGTCCAGCTTTTCTTATCCAATCCATCTTGTCCAATCGAATACATTGTATCTTATCCAACCCATCTTGCCCCATCTTATTTTATCCCACCCAATCCAATCCATCCAACCCAATCCATCAATTCATTTGTTTCTGCGCCTGCGGCGGGCCAATCCAATCCATTTTATATTTTCCAATCCATCTCTTCCAATCCAACCCATTCTATCTTATCCAATCCATCTTACCCCATCCAATCCAATCCACCCAACCCAATCCATGAATTCATTTTTGTCGGCCCCTGCGGCGGGCTCTCTTATACAATCCAGCTTGTCTTATCCAAATCATCTTGTTCAATACAATCCATATCATCTTATTCAACCCATCTTGTCCCATCCTATCTTATCCCACCCAATCCAATCCACCCAACCCAATCCATCAATTCACGTGTTTCTGCGCCTGCAGCGGGCCAATCCAATCCATCTTATATTATCAAATCCATCTCTTCCAATTCAACCCATCTTATCTGATCCAATTCATATCATCCCATCTAATCCAACCCACCCAACCCAATCCATCAATTCATGTTCGTCGCCCCTTGCGGCGGGTTTTCTTATCCAGTCCCGCTTATATTATCCAATCCATCTTGTTGAATCCAATCCATCTCATCGTATTCAACCCATATGGACCCATCTTATCGTATCCCACCCAATCCAATCCATCCAACCCAATCCAGCAATTCATGTGTTTCTGGGTTTGCGGCGGGCCAATCCAATCAATCTTTTTTGATCCAATCCATATTTTCCAATCCAACCCATCTTAAATTCTCCAATTCATCTTATCCAATCCAATCCACCCAACCCAATCCATCAATTCATTTTTGTCGGCGCCTGGGCGCGATCGCGGCAGAGTGCGAGGCTCGAGCGTTCGGATCCCTTGCCTTTCAGAAGCCGTAGAGAGAGGGCGAGAGAGAGAGAGTCGAGAGAGGGCGAGAGAGAGAGAGAGAGAGACAGAGCGTGATAGAGAGAGAGAGAGAGAGACAGAGAGAGAGAGAGAGAGAGAGAGACAGAGAGAAAGAGAGATATGATATCAATGTGACAGGCTGGAGAGGTCAGTCAGGGTGGGCATTTGATCTCAATCCCCCCTAAACCTCCTTATCGCCCGCTTTGCGGTCGTATAGGTGAAACCACATGTATATCTTGAGGCCTTCTTGGCGGCCTCTCGGGCCGTATTGGGGCAGTTCGGGGGGCATCCAGGGCAGTCTCGGGGCCAGTTTCGAGGCCTCTTGGGCAGTCTCGGGCCCGGAAAAATGGCGAGAACGCGAAATTCATCCGACAACAGAATTTGAAAAGTGTTTCGGTCCTCGTCGGGCCATCGTGGAGCTTCTCCTGGAACCCTCTTAGGCCGCGTCGGGGCATCATGGGCCGTCCTGAAGGCATGTTGGTCCATTTGGGGGCCCTCTTGAGAGCCATCTTTGAAATCCTGCACCCTTTGGAGAGCGCCAGGGACCAGGGAGGCATCGGGGCTCCCAACGCCTCTGGATATGTGTGGGGCGGTACCCACAAGAGTTACACGAATCCTACCATTCAAAACTTGGCATTCGACCACGCCTGGGGGCACGGTGGTGGATCCTGTCTGGCCAAGAGCACCGAGCAAGAGGCGGACGGAAGGAGGAAGGGAGGGCGGGGAGCAGGGGGGTGAGGGGGGGGAGAAGGATTGGGGAGGGGATCAGCCAGAAAGCGCGCGCACGCACCCCACCCCCTCATCAATATTGCGGGGGGCGGGATGCTCAAGTGCGCGCCCGCGCCGCCCGGGCTCCAGCACCCCCCACCCTTTTCCTCGCATGCGTCCGAAGGGGAGCCTCCTTCCTCGCCTCGGCCCCCGCGCGGCCCCCTCCAATGCGGCGGGGCGTCACGCGTCCCATCCGCGGACGTCTAGCTCCGCGACTGTTGGGCAGGAGTCTCGTGGTCTCGCTCCGCGACCAGGGCGGCACCTCGTTGCGCGACTGGGGGCTGCGCATCAGCGGGAGTCTCGCTCCGCGGCTGTGGGTGGGCCTCGCTCCGCCACTGCGGCCTATTCAGATCCTGCGGCTCGAGAGCCGCTTGGCAGCGTGTGGGTGAACGTCAGCACCCGTCTTGAGGTCAGGAACTTCGCCTTAGGGTGTCGCACCGCCGGTTCTGGCCCACCACGCTTCGGCGCCACACGCCATCCACGTCCCAGCCCCCAAGCGTCAACGTCTCGAGTTTTTCCCAGCCTCGCGCTCTGCGGAGCGGAGCCGCACGCCATCCGCTTGCAAGGCATAGCGTGCCGCCGGAGCCGCCGCCACGGCGCCATGCTGAGCACGGCTCGAAAGCCGTTTGGCAGCGCACGTGTGTGTGTGTGTGTGTGTGTGTGTGTGTGTGTGCGTGTGTGTGTGTGTGCGTGTGTGTGTGCGTGTGAATGTGAATGTGAATGTGAATGTGAATGTGAATGTGAATGTGAATGTGAGCACCCGTTTTGTAAGCACGGGTCGGTCAAGGCGCTCAAGCCCGCTTTGGTCTTGGACTCACGCCGCGCGCAGCTCCTCCGTGGGAGTGCACACGGATGCCGCCCCTCCTTGTCTGCGGGGCTCGGGCCTCGTCCCAGTATTGCCGCGCTGGCTTGTTTTGTCCCTGCTGCCCGAAGTGTTCATCCCATCTCCGCGACTGGGGATACCGAAAGGTACCGATACCGCTACTCCAGACCTCTCCCGCGGTGCGCTGTGACCACGATTTCGAGGCGAATCCAACGGTGGCGACAAGGGCTTCCCAGGATGCCGAATAAGGTGAGAACGGGCAAAGGGTACCCCGAATTTCGCAATGAAGGGTGGGGGGATCACAACCCTTCCAAACGAGCAACTTCAGACCAACCCCAGTCTGGCCATGAAAGGACGGCCTTTGACCCAGACCCCCCAGGACCCTCCAAGACTGCTCAAATCAGACACCCCACTAATCAGACCACACCCGTTTTATTTTTCAATTCGGAAGAAAAGTATTGATAGTTGTTCCTCCTCTGAGCGACGGCGATAGGGCGCGCGCGCGGGCGGGAGACTCGCGCGCGGAGAAGCTTCGTCGCATCGGCGCGGGCCTCGCTCCGCGACGGGCCCGGTGCGCCTCTTGAGGCACCCGTGGGCGGAGCCCGCCGCAGCTGTCGGCAGGCGGAGGTCTGGTGCAGCCAAGGCGCTGAAACCAGGGCCGCTTTGGGTTCGGAGGGGGGTCGGGGGTTCGCGGCGCTCCTTATCAGGAGCGAAAGAAGGACGTACATGTACATGAATCCACGCTGGTTTCGAGAGCACGCATTGCACAAATGTTCGTATAACGCGGCCGGTCTCGCGAATCGAGGGGCCGTGTTCATGTACATAGCTGGGCGCGTACGTCCTTTGTGGGCTCCCTACCTTAGACGTCGCCGCGCCGTTTGTTCCGACGCGCGGCCTTCCGTCTTGGGGAGAGCGCCGCGGGCACCTGGGCGAATTCCGCCGCGGGCGCGGCGGGATCGCCGTGGGCTTGCCGCGGTGCTGGTGTCGTCTATTTGGGGCGCGGGACGCAGGGTTTCGCTGTGGGTTTGCTGTGGTGTCGGCGTCGTCCACTTGGGCGCGTCGAGAAAACACGGCGCGGCGACAGATTTATGTCGCGGCGACAGATTGATGTCGCCAGATCTGCTTGTGGCCTCAGGCCAACCGTGGCCAGAAAGCCCCCTCCGTTCCTTATCTAGCGTTCCTGCTGGTAGCACCTCGAATTCAGGACCCTTCAGGAAACAGGATATTCCCGAGGAAGTCTTCAGAATCCCGAAAATTCCTGCACCCCCGGATTCCCTCGAGATTTATCGAAGATGCCCGCAGCGAATCGCCGCCGCCTCCTGCCTTCTGGAAGCGCCTGTGTAGCCGAATGTTCAGGCCAGAGCTCGTCCAAGCTATCGGACGATGTGTCCCCCCAGCCTACGTGGAAACCCTTCGGGGAACAAGTGAAGGAGGATGGGCGAGAGCATCAGGAGAGGGAGAAGGAGGAGGTGGAGAAGGAGGGGGGCCTCTGGGAGCCTTGGGGCACCCTTGGAGCCTCCAGGGATTATCCTGGGGGTCTCTTGGAGACCTCCAGCGGGCTTCCGTGTACCTCTTCAGGGGCCTTTGCGTCTGAGGGCGTTCCCGGCCCGTCTGACACCGTGGGAAGCCGTCTTATGGGGCCTCTCTGGGCCAACTCGGGGCCCGCTTCAGAGCCGCCAAGGAGGCCATTTTGGGCGTCTTGGAGGCCTCTTTGGCCGTTTTGGGGCACTCCTGGGGCCGTCTTGAAGGCCTCTTGATTCGCAGAAGTTGAAGGACGAGCGAAGCGAGCGTATGGGCGCTGCCGCTTGGTTCAAACGGCGGGCAGCTGTCTAGGCCCAGACCGACTGTGGTCTACAATCGCTTGCGACGAACGGAAAGCACTCTTCCAGCTTGCACCTCTCACATGTCCCATCCCATGTCCCATCTTTCAGCTACACACTTATACTTCAGGATGGTTGGGCCATGGGACGAATCAGGCGTAGTATCTGGTTCGGCTTACCATATTGTTTCAGCTTGGTAGCGGAGCTGGCCTCACTACCGTGTGGCTGGCTCTGATTTAAATTCCGGCATTCCACCGCGTTGTTTGGAGGACGACTAACATGTAACATGGTGGCTCCTACTTCGCGAACGTTCCTTCGCGGAGCGGCGCCAGGCCACTGGTTTAGCTGTGACTATGCGCCCGTCGACGGCCACGTCGACCATTCCGTGCACGCTACAGCTAGTCGCCACTACACCCCCAATCAACCCCATAGCTAATTGGCAGCAAGTTGCACTTCAATGTGATCTTGCGTGGCTCAATGTTACCGTGCGGACAGGTGCCGATGCCCATCTGAAAGCTGACGGCCACGTCAACCCCAGAAAAGCAAGAGCATCACATCCGTGACCAAGATCGCATAATTCCCTATACCAACATCCCGATCTTTGGCATCATATTGATATGCACCTGTGCTACAGTTGGGAACATGCAGCGGGAAGAAATGATACCCGTGCCCGAGGTCCTTAGAAGAACGACAACTTACGCTTAGTACGGCACTCATCGACTTCCGCGTTGAGCGCGGGGACCGAATCGATGCAGTCTTAGCCCTCTTCGATCTGGCCAGGCTGGAAGCTGACCCAGCCGGCATCATCATACCAGATTTCAAGATTTTGACGATCATCCTATTTCGTGCGCTAGGAGTTGGCACCTCGTGGTGTCTAATCTCCGACAGTCGCTCAACCACCAGATCCCCTAACAAACAGTACGATCAACTACTTTAGCGCATGCGCAGTTATGACCACTTGGCTGAACGCGCTCCAGGCAATGCTGGAGGCATCTTCAATAGACGTGGAAGCTATGCAGGCACTTTCCACGCTGCCTCCGGCGACGCCCAAACCGTGCAGGGACACTTGCAAGTGACAACGTTTGGGGGGACACAAACCCTTCAGAAGATGCATCGTTACTTGTTGACTGTCGGTTTGAAGAAATATTCTTCGGCCAAGGAACGGGTGAGGGACACCGAACAAACTTCGGTACAAGGAACGGGGCGAAAGATGAACCTCTTTGGACCGAACGGGACCCGCATGAAGTGCAACACCTGTGGTGGCACTATCGATGTCCAAGCCCAGTGCCAAAGGGGCAAAAGGAATGGGGGCGATTCCGTACTTCTTGGATCAGAACATACTGAGGACAATATCAAACGCATCGATTCCCCCCAGTTCGATTCACAAACGGTGACATCGTCGACAACTTGGTTCCTGATGGCGCGCTTCGCTGCAGGATGCGAGGGGGCCGAACACTACGCCGACGACCTTCGACGAGCTTCGCGGCCACGTGGAGGAAGCCGCTCCGTTCCAGGACTGGCACGGCGCCCCCATGCCTGCGCGCGGCAACGCGCATGGGGATGCCGACGCCGAGCTCAGGGGCGACGACGAGAACATGGGCGCGACCTCGGAGACCGAGACAACCCCGGCCTCTCGGGACAAGCTGGATGAATGCCCACATGGACGGACACGCGCCAAGCAAATGGGCGACGGACTACATGCCCGGCCACGGGCCAGCTCCGAGGGCCATCGGCCTCGCCGCCGAGGGGTCGAGAGCCATTGGCTGGGACAGCTCCGTCGCTAGTACTTTCAGGAGGGAAAAAAACACACAGACACAATTAATCGTCGATTCCCCAGAAAATATGGGAAAATATGGGCAGTGGGGGGGAAGACAGAAACCCAGAAAATATATGAAAATATGGGGAACCTTTTTATTGGTGTGTATTTATTTGTGTGTCCCAGGGCCCCTTCATATTTTCTCTGCTGGGGCGCAACGGGCTGGCTTCTTCCAACGACCGCGCAAACAAGGGCCAAGGCAAAGGCAAGCAAGTGTCGCGACGGGCGAGGCCGACTGGTTGTCCCCGACCACTACGCGCGTTGGCATCAACCCGTCGATTGGAGCGAGCAGGACAGCAGGAATCGGCACTCCAAGCAACATGCTGCTCGCGACGACGATGGCCACATCATCCGAGGCACCTTGCTACAGCCGCGCCGAGGACAGCGACGTGCCGAGGAAAACCAAGGGTGAATTGACAGCGGACAGACAAAAGCACTGGGTCTGCGGATGCAGGATCTTCCAGAACCGCAGGCCCGTCTGCCCGTTCGACAGGCCGTCGCGATCGCCACGCCACATGGCGACCCCGTGGAATCACGACCATTGCGACGGGTGCGACGGCCCAGCTCAGTCTGTATCTGACCAGAAGCCCATGGGGGGCGCGGTTGCTACCGCGGCCCAGAACTGATGGGTCATGTGGCCTTCCCCCGGGACCCTTGGTTGCGCCCCTCATTGCGTCGGATGTTGCGGTTTCCAATGCTTGGCAGTTCCATGGCGGAGCGTGGGCGACCTGCGACTGGAACGCTGATCCGCGCGCGGGCGACCGTGCAGAGCGCGACCAGGTGACAACCTACGTCTTCGGGCCAGTTGAAAGACACATGGGAGACGCTGCTAACACACCTGCCCACCCGTGCGGGGGCCTCAGCGTGACGAACGAACAGAGGGGCCTGGCGCGCGTCGCAATCCGCCATCTCTGCAGCTTCACCTCATACCCAGTGGCCAACGGCCTGACGGACCGATCCAACCCGCACTACGCAAAGATGGAGCGCGGGGGCATCCCCACCTACATCAAGGTGGGAGTACGCCACAATTTTACGGACATGCCACCGACGCGTGAGACGCCAGCGCGCCAGAGAGACATCGCCAATCACAAATATGAGCGGCCTGATCAACGGCCAGGACGCGGCACCACCAGCCAGCACCGCCCCCCATCAGGGGGCGGGCCACTACCGAGACAAGAGCCCCACCGGGGCTCCCAGCCATCGCAGCTACACATGCCGCCAGCAGCCGGCCTCCTCATCAGCAGGATGTTTCTCTCGATGGACTCGAGACCAGCCAACTAGCGCTTCCGCGATATTTTTCAAGCTCAGCACACCTTCCCGACATCGCCACTGGAAGGCATCGCTCTGCCGCGCCCACCCGCTACCCGCATCGTCACCAACGACAGCAGGAAGTCCTGCAGCGAGGATGCCATCTATGACGCGAGGCACCCCGTCGTTCGCTCCGACATTCAAGCGGCCGCGGGCGCTGGCGAAATTGGGCGCTCCGAGAGTTGCGACAACACGGGGCGCGCGAAGACGAAGCCCGCCCGTTCGACCGCCACAGGCAGCGACGGGGGTCGAAGCTGACTGCGCGCCCTGCCAGACGATAACGAGGGGTCCGCAGACAAAGAGGGATGCCCTCACCTGGCCGGGCCTACATTGGCCCACCCAGCTTGGCCCACCGACCGCGTTTTTCCGAGAGGACGCTGTTGCTTCGCAACGTGGCAGACGAGGCGCGCGCCGCCCTCGTGCCAAGACGGGGCCTGCCCGAAGGAGGCCCGGCAGTGCGTAATTCCCACACTCAGTCGATTAATCCCCGTGCTCTGTCGACAGATTTTGCTCCAACGACAGCAGACGATCGAGTTCTCCCGCGGTCTACATAGACACCGACAGCTGCTCCTTGCCGGCCCCCGACCTCGGTATTGTTATTTTACCGCGCCGCCGCACTCACTGTCCTGATAGCAGCAGCAACAGCTGGGCATCCGTGCCAATCCCCAACCGACTCAGGGCGATCGCAGCACTCTTAATTATCTCTCTTGCTTGCACGCGACGGTGTTTGCATCGCGGCCTGCGTCGCGGCGGCGACATCGTCGACGCGGCATGCTACGCAGTGGGTCCACAATAGACGCTTTCGTACCCACCCATACCATGCTAGCCACGCACCCGCAAGATGGATCCCAACTAACCTTCGCTCCCCGCTGGCCCCGATGCAGGGCCCCCCCCCGCCGTTCGCCCCACGAACCTTCACTTGCCCACTTCTATGGAGGAGGAGGGGGGACGGGCCCGTCCCGGGGGCTGGGGGGCAGGGGGGTTCGCGACAGCTTCCATGGCGAAGGCCATAGCAGCAGCCAGCCAGCCACGCCGTACCTTTTCTGACCTGGTCTGGCTCCTCTACCCTAAGCCTGCCGCAACCTCACCCGTGTTCCTACGCTCTGCCGCGCGCCCTCACCCACTGGACTGGAGGAGGTATCGGTGGGGCGGGGTGATCGGCCGGAGGCATCGCTGTTGGCTACCACGGCGGTGGCCACGGCTGCCGCAGACATCGGCTGCCCCAGCACGCCGTCTACTCCTCCCCCCTCTCCCTCTCCATAACCACAGCCCGCAGTCTGGCGTAGGCCAGGGCCGCCTCTTCAGTTTTTGCAATTAGCTGTCCCTCACCCCATCCATGGCAGCAGACCGGCCGATTCAGCCCGCAGCTCTGTTGCCTATTTTCCACCATGGGTGGGGGTGAGATAGGCGGGAGAGACAGGGGAGTTTGCGCCAGCCACCAGGGCGAAGGCCTCGGTGGCCACAGCCCTGTTGCAGCAACCAGCCAGCCACGCCAGACCTGCTCTGACCTACTTTGCCTTTTCTGTCTGCATTAAACCTGCAGCAACCTCACCCGCGCTCCTACTCCGTACCGTGCGCCGCACCCGCCATTGGACTGGAGAGGGTACTGGTGGCGTGGGAATATAGGACGGATCCATCAGTGTCGGCCGCCACGGCGGTAGCCACGGCTGCCGCGGACATCAGCTGCCCCAGCACGTTTTCTGCTCCTCTCCCCCCTCTCACTTACCACAGTCCGCAGTTGGACGTGGCCAGAAGGCCTCCTCAGCTTTAGCATTCTGTCCCTCGTTTCACACCGCCAGCAGACCAGCCCTTCAGGCCGCCGCACTTTTGCATACTATCCAACATGGGCAGGGCTTCATTATCTCAGGGAGAGGGGGCACGCCCACAACAGACGCGGCCGCCGCAACGGGGGTGCAACCCCCATCGCGCCCAGTGGGAACAACCCATCCCCACGACCCCTGAGTCCCTCCCTGGGAACCCTTCGGCCGCCTCGGTGGTTGTGGGCCCCTTTGGTGGGACTGGGGGTCGGGGCGGCGGGGTTTCGTATGGGCTGGGGCGGGGGGGGGGGCCTTGCACCCCCCCCCCCTCCTTGGGCGAGCGTGGCCCGGTCAACACTCTCCAAGACCGCCGCCAGAAGGCGCAAGCCTCCTCCACGCCCGGTGGACAACCCCCATGCAGCCACCAGCTCCACGCTCGGGTGACCTACGCCTCCCTTGGCGGGCGAGGGCCCCCGTCGTGGACTATGGGTTGGCAGGGGGACTTCCTACGAGCAGGGGGGCAGCCTTTGCCACATCCCTCTTGGACGTGTACGGCCTTTGCCCCGCGCCCGCTCAGCGCCCCACTCCCGTGCTGCACGCCGCCGCGCCGCAAGTCGCCACGCCGCCACCACATCCCTTGTCTCCTCCTCCTCCTCCTCCCCCTCCCCCTCCTCCCTCCTCCTCCTTCTCACACTCCCCCTCGCTCCTCCCTCCTCCTCCTCCTCCTCCTCACTCCTCCCCCTCCTCCCTCCCCCCCCTCGCGTCCTCTTCCTCTTACCTCCTCCTCCTCCTCCTCCTCCTCCCTCCTCCTCCTCCTCCTCCCTCTCCTCCTCCTCCTCTCCTCATCCTCTTCCTCATCCTCCCCCTCCTCCTCCTCCTTCTCCTCCTTGTCCCTTCCTCTTGCTGTCGTTCCCACTCCTCCCTGGGTCTACTGCTCTCATTGTACAAATTCTCAATATTATTATTATTTATTATTTTGACTCTTGTTTTTGTAATTAGTCTTGATGGTATTATTAGTACCATGAATGTAATTGTTATTATTAGTAGTGTTTTTATTAGTATTGGGATTCGTATCATCAGTCATATCAGTATTATTATTGCTAGTGGTATTATTAGTATTATTAGCATTGCTATTATTATTGTGTTGATATTACTACTATCTCATTTATTAGTAGTACCTTGTTTCATCTTCAAGAGTGGTCATATTCATAATAGTTACTAGTATTAGTTGTGTTGCTGTGTTTTCTTCTGCTTATTATTGACATATTCCCACAGCCGGCGACTCCAGGGGCGGCCGCTCTCGAATTGCTTGGCCCACTCGTTAAACGCCCCTGAGTTGGGGGGTGGCCGCGTCAAGATGGCACACTGGCCGAGAGAGAGAGAGAGAGAG